>CANXYA011905492.1:0-11886 GCA_948193465.1 Acalypha hispida
GTGTTTCTGACGTCATTTATGATATGGTTGCTGCTGGTTTGACACCTGGACCTCGCTCTTTTCATGGTTTAATCGTCACCTATTGTCTTAATGGTGACACTGAAGGAGCGGTAAATGAAAACAGTTAACATCAAAGTAAATATTTGTTTGAAATTTGGAATTTTCTTTAAAATTAGAATTGAATTTTGCAGATGCAATCGTTGAGAAGGGAATTGAGTCAAGGATTTAGGCCTTTACACGAAACATTTTTGGCGTTAATACGTCTTTTTGGATCGAAAGGAAACGCTTCTCGTGGACTTGAGATGTTAGCTGCTATGGAGAAGCTTAATTATGATATTCGTTTGGCTTGGGTAGTTCTTGTTGGTAACTATTTTTTTTCTTTTTCTGTTTTTTTGAATGGTTAATTATTAAAAGGCCCTTGATTTTTTTTTATAATTTCATTTTGATCTCTACTTTGAAAGTTTTGGAATTAGCACTTTTTAGCATATTAAAATTTATTAGTGCTAGTGCATCTATATTTAGTTATTTATTTAGTTTTAAATATACACTGGGTTTAGTCAAAAAAAAAAAAAGAGAGAGAGAGATTATACACAGGGTTGAAATTGCCAATTTTGAAACAACAGGGACCAAAGTGAATATTTGGGAAAATATGAGGGGTATTTTAGTAATCAGCCATTTTAATAGACAAGTGTGATTTGAGTTATTTGGAGATGGTACATTTTTATATATAAGTTGATTACTGGGGATTCAATTTTTTTTTTTTTGGTTATTTTTGGTTTTGAGTAGAGGAGCTTATTGGGAATAAGTATTTGGAAGATGCAAATAAAGTGTTCTTGAAAGGTGCTAAGGGTGGACTGAGGGCTACTGATGAGTTGTATGATCGTATAATTGAGGAAGATTGTAAAGTTGGTGATCATTCTAATGCACTGGAGATTGCTTATGAAATGGAGGCAGCTGGACGGATGGCTACAACTTTTCATTTTAATTGCCTTCTTAGTGTTCAAGTAAGCTAGCCTTTGAATTTCCATGTCATGCACATTTTGAATAAAATATAGCCTTGTGTTCATGTTTCATGGTTAGATTTTAAAAGTTTTGTTTACATCTAATTTCAATCTGAGGAACAGAAAAATTGTCCTTGATATTGCCTACATGCTGAATGCTGTTAATAGTCTATCTTGCAATATTTTTCCTTACAAAATTTTAATAGTCTTCCCAAAAAGTTGCCAGTTGTGTTGAATCTCTGATGCTATTTTTTTTTCTTTATTAGGCTACTTGTGGAATACCTGAAATAGCTTTCGCCACATTTGAGAACATGGAATATGGAGGAGAAGGTTTACATTCTTTCTAATTCTGCAAAGTTGTTAGACTTAGACATATTTACAGAGGGCAATTTTTTCTGTTATTTAGGATTTGTATTTTCAGTTCACGGATATCAGAGTTCCTTAAATGCTATTTTGTGTACATGGTAAAGGAGAAAACAGTTTTTTTTTTTTTTAAATGAGAATTTAGCCAGTAGCTACTATTTTGGGTCTTATTTTTCAGTTTTTAGTGAATATTCGAATTCTACTTGGTCGGCTTTGTTCAAAATATTTCAATATTAGCTTCGGCTTCGGTCAAATCTTACTCACGGTCATAGTATCATGTGCTTTTCGATATTGGTTTTTAAGATTTAATGGCAATCAAGATCTAGCTAAGCTATTCTTCTCTTCGATGTATCATTTACTGATTCAATTAATGACTTCACGAAATTATGGATTCTAAAGCCCCATATAACATCAGATTTAATATTTTTTCAGGATATCCCGGATCTGGATTTATTAATGTTCATTATTTCTTTGCATGACAGAATTTATGAAACCTGACACTGAGACATATAATTGGGTGATTCAAGCATACACGAGAGCTGAATCCTATGACAGGTAAATCTGATTTACTGATCTACAAACAGGGTTAAACCATGTCTGCTTCGTAGTGGAAGTGTTTTTCTAAAGCTGTGGTGAATTAATGAAATGATAAATATGAGACTCCAAATGGCAAGTTTTATGCGCATTTAGCAGTGAGCAAAGCCTGTTGGTATTTGGCATGTAGCTGACTTTGAAACTTCAGTTTATTGATGAGTCATTTGTAGAATGTGATTTTTTTCTCTATATGTATCTTTATATCATTATTTTTGTATTTTATTTGGAATGTAGGGTGCAAGATGTTGCCGAGTTGCTTGGTATGATGGTTGAAGACCACAAACGTTTGCAACCTAATGTGAGGACATATGCGTAAGTTGAACTTATTCCCATCAGTGCAATGTAATTCAAACCAAATTTTCTTGCTTCATGATGTTTAATTTTTCCATCCTATGCTGAACGTGTACATTTTTGCTTGATCTTTATTTATTATATATTTTCACTAGTTCATAGAAACTATCATTTTGTGTAAAGGCATTTCTTGCGCATTCTCAAAGTTTACAGTTTTGTATAAACTTGTGATGCAAACACGATATCACGAGTTATTCTTCTATAAATTTGAAGATGTTTTTATTTCTTCCCCTTTATTCCATTCATGGAATGGTGAACATGATGTTATTTGATGTGGCACAAGTCTGACAGTTGCAAGTTCAACATTCAACTTCCTGTATCTTTTATTTCATTTCTTTGATACATAATAATATAATATCATGCCTGCATTTTCAGGCTCTTGGTTGAGTGCTTTACCAAGTACTGTGTAGTACGTGAAGCTATTCGGCATTTCCGTGCACTTAAAAACATTGAAGGTGGAACAAAAGTTTTACACTGTGAAGGGAACTTTGGAGATCCACTTTCTTTGTATCTCCGGGCCTTATGTCGAGAAGGTATTAAATGGATGTTTTATTTTATTTTTTTCATTGCAGTAAAATTGTAGATTAGTCTCTACCTGACTTTTTCTTTACCGTACTCGTGTTCTCAACTTTTCATTCTTTCTCTGAAGTTTTGTTTTGTCTTTGGCTACTTATTTGATTAATTAGTTGTTTAGCATAACTGTACCAGAAACTTAACTCTGAACAGTTGCACACTAAACTCAGAAACCTTAGACCACTACTTAAGGGAGTATGAATATTCGGAAGTCATGTTACATGATATGCAGTCTTAATTTCTGACTATAGTTTCTTGCTTGCATTTATTGTTATTCCATGTCTTGTTGTCTGTAACAAACATTTTTCTAGATCTTTAAATTTGGATTCCTCAACCAGAATATGATATTTATAAGTTGGTAACCCTGCTTGAACTAGGTAGGATTGTTGAATTGCTGGAAGCGTTGGAAGCAATGGCTAGAGATAATCAACCTATTCCTCCCAGAGCCATGATATTGAGCAGAAAGTATTGAACATTAGTTAGCTCTCGGATCGAACCATTACAAGCAGAAGTTGAACTTCGATATGAGTTTGACTGTGTTGCTAGGTGTGCTTTTAAATCCAAGATGAAGCACATTTTGCTCTTCTTATGAAATCTTTGATCAAACACTTGTTGCCTAGCTTAGATCATGCGCAACCAAGTTGTAACTGAGTTTTAAATAATATACTTTCCAGTTTTCTTTGATGCGCTCAGAAAATTTTCTATCATCATTAGTCCTTGAATGAAATTCGTTTGGTTTTTTGATCATTAGCATACTGTTTTATCATCTTAACAAGTATGTTATTGAGGGTGGGCTTACTGGTGAACGCAAAAGATGGGTACCCCGAAGAGGAAAAACTGCTCTAGATCTTGATGCTGCTAGCTTTGCATATTCAAACCCTATGGAAACCTGGTGTAAGCGAAGATGTCTCGAGGGTTGGAGGGTGCACCATACAAAGCTTTTGAGAACCTTAAGGTATGAAGGCCCTGCAGTTTTAGCAGAGTCAGATTATTTAAGTGTGGTAGAGAGATTGAGGAGAATGATCAAGAGTCCTGATCAAAATGTTTTAAAGCCAAGGCTTTTAGTAAGATGATAGTTTCTGAATTAAAAGGAGAGCTAGAGGCACGGGGTTTACCTACTGATGGAACAAGAAATGTTCTTTACCAACGAGTGTGTAGAAATTCACGATGAATTTGAAATTAGGGTTTCTGAAATGAAGAAGAGAAAGTTGCGTAGGAAGTAATCTTTCTATCTATTAATCAAAACAGTTTGTTACAGCCTATATATATATATATATATATATACAAGGAGTGAAAGTTAATCTATCCTATTACAACACAAGAAACAAAATGACCACCAATAAAAGGATGACACGTCACCAAAAGATATAAAAGTATCTCATGTGATCTTTGGACTTCCACGAGCACAAGCATAAGACGTGATCAGCAAGAGAAACAATCAAAGCCAGCTCACACTTTCCATATCAGGAAATATCCTTCATGTGGTGTACTTGTACTTCCCTTTTATCTTCTACATCCCCTGCAAGCTAGAAATCTATGAATTCCAATCTTGGACATGATCACATTGTGTTTGAAAGAAGAGAGCAGTTTTGTGAAAACATCTGCTAACTGACTACTAGATGGAACATATGCAGGTTTAATAAATCAAACCTTCAACAAATCCCGAACCTTATGGCAATCAATTTCTAAATGCTTCGTCCTCTCATAAAGACATGATTTGAAGCAATATACAAAGCAGATTTGTTATCACAATACAAAGGCACCAGTAAATTGACTGGAATAAGAAAATCTTCAAGAAGATACGTAATCCACTGCAGCTCTCCAACAGTAGCACACATGCTTCTGTATTGAACTTTTGCTGATGAACAAGCAACTGTGGTTTTCTTCTTGGTTTTCCAAGATATCAAAGAAGATCCCATAAAAACACAGAATCTAGTGAGTGATCTTCTGGAATCAGAACAAGATGTCCAGTCCACATCATAATAAGCAACTAGATCAAAAGAAGATTTATATAAACCTTGTAAGGGTGATCCTTTTAGATACTTCAACACATGAATTGCAGCATTCCAATGAATTTGAGAAGGACAGTGCATATACTGACTTAGCTTCTGGACAACATAACTTATGTCAGGTCTAGACAAGTTTGCATATAACAACTTCCCAACAAGACATCTATAATCTCCAGGTTCTGATATTGGATCTCTATAAGAAACAGTCAACTTAATTCCTGAAGGTAGAGGGGTAACTGCTGGTTTGCAATTTTCAACATTAAAACTAGTAAGAAGGTCCTTAATGTACTTCCCTTGAGACTGAAAAGTTCCTTCTAAAGACATGGCTATCTCCAAACTAAGAAAATATTTGGCATACCCTAAATCTTTGATCGAAAACTAATCATTCAAATAACTCTTGACTTCTTGTATTGCCAATTCTGAATCACTGGTCAAAAGAACATCATCAACATAAACCAGTAAGAAAACCACAAACTGATTGCTTGTCTTAACAAACAAACAATTGTCATTTGCTGACTGTTTAAACCCATAATCAATCAAGGCATTAGTAAAATCCTTGTTCCACTGTCTACTTGCCTGTTTTAGTCCATATATAGATCGTTTCAATCTACAAACTTGTCCAGCACCAGCTTCATAGTAACCTTGAGGTGGTTGTAGATATAACTCTTCATCAATGTAACCATGTAAAAATGCATTATTAATATCTAGTTGATGTAGAGGCCACCTGTTAACTGTTACCACAACGAAAAACATTCTCACAATAACTAATTTAGCAACTGGAGAAAAACTGTCCTTATAATCTTCACCTTCAATCTGATTGTAGCCTTTAGCAACAAGCCTGGCCTTGAATCTGTCGGTTGAACCATATGCCTTTCTTTTAATTTTGTATATCCATTTTGAACCAATAGCTTTCTTCCCCTTTGGTAGAGTAGTCACCTCTTAAGTATCATGATCTTAAAGTGCTTTAATCTCCTGTTCCATAGCCTCAATACATCTGGGGTATTCTTTAGCTCTTTTGTAAGTTGTAGGTTCAAATTCCTCTTCAAGGTGATCAACAAATTGAACATAGGATGTTGAATACATGACTTTATCAACCTCCATGATTGTTGTATGAACTTCTTTATTGACTCATGATCTTGGTGGAATAACATAATCTTGCAAATACTTAGGCAATCTTCTCTCTCTGATGGAAGCTTTCAAGGTGTTTTGATCATTAGTACAAACAACTTCAGTACTTGACTCAAGATCACAAGTTTCTTCACAATTTTCAATATTATCAGATTCAATGTGATTATCAGTAACATCAATAGAATTGTTATTTTCAAAAAGGCGTTCATTGCTAGTAGGAAGTGTGCTATCAAGACAACTAGCATTAATTTTAAGGGAAAAAGGAATGATAGATTCATAAAAGATAACATCTCTACTATAGAAAACAGTTTTTGATTCCAAATCATAAACTCTATAGGCTTTATGATCAAGGGTGTAACCAAGAAAGACACACTTTATAGCTCTATTCTCAAATTTATGTCTATGAGGATTGACATTTGTAGCATAACACAGGCTACCAAAAACCTTAAGCATATTATAAGGTGGTTGTTTTTTGAAAAGAATCTGATATGGTACCTGCCATTTTCGAACAGAAGAGGGTAAAAGGTTGATGATAAATGTTACAGTGAGGATACATTCTCCCCAAAATCTCAAGGGAAGACAAGTCTGGGCTCTTAAAGCTCTAGCAACTTCTAGAAGATGTTTATGCTTCCTTTCTGCTACCCCATTTTGTTGAGGGGTATAGACACAAGTTCTTTGATGTATAATCCCTTTTTCATAATAGAATTGCTTTAAGGTGTTGTTATAAAACTCTAATCCATTATCAGACGTTATCACTCTAATGTTAGTTTTAAATTAATTATAAACCAGATTATAAAACGTTATAAGACTCCTAGAGCAAATAGATCCATATACAACGACTAAAATCATCTACTATAGTCAGCACATATTAAGCTCTAGTTATGGATTTGATTCTAAAAGTCCCCTATAGATCAACAGGGATTAGCTGAAAGGCTTTAACACTCTTAATACTACTTAAAGGAAAAGGCACCCTTTGTTGCTTGGCTAAAGGACAAATAGAGAAAACATAATTCTTATTAACTTTCATGTTCAAATCTAAAATATGATTCATATGAGCAAAAGATGAATGTCCCAATCTAGCATGCCATAACATCCAATTATTCTCATTATTACAATCAAGAGAAAACTTTTTACTGTAAACAATACCAGATTCAGTACTTAAACTACACATTTTATTCTTACTATCCAGTTGATCCTCAGTGAGGCCAAAATATGAGTTTCCCATCCTGTATAAGCTTTGATGAACTCTCCCAATAGCCAAGACCTCATTACTCAAATGGTCCTGAAAAAGACATTTGTATGAATCAAATATAACCTTAACATTGTTCTCCTTACTTAGCTTGCTCACAGACATCAAATTATACTTAAATGTTGGAACATATAAAACTTTCTTAATCATCAATCTATCATTCAACTTCACACTTCCTATGTAAGTCACATACACACAGTTTCCTGCTGGCAAGTATATTAGGGAAGGTGAGCTCAATTTTTGGGACTTATGAAAAAATTCAAATTTGCATATCATATGATTTGTGGCCCGAGTGTCCACAATCCAACTCAAATCATCATTCACATCATTGTTACTCTAATTAGATTCATTAAAAATACCTGAAAAGGTAACTGTGTTTGCTGCATATTCTGGCATAGGGCTCTTCCCTTTCATATATCTTTGAATTTCCCACTGGACAGATGTGGAAAGAAACTTATTGAAGTCTTTCATATTGGTGATGGTCCCCTCTTCCTCATCAAAAGGTGTATCCAAAACAGGTTCAGTGACTTCCTGCACTTGAGCTGCTATTCTTTTATATCCCTTGCCATTTCCTCCTATTTGCAAATTACTTGAGCCATTGTTACTCCCTTTAATTATTTCAATAGTAGGATCTCTTAGTCCTCTATTCCAATCTGGATAACCATTCAGCTTGAAACACTCCTCTTTTACATGTCCTGTGCTTTTGCAGTACATGTAATACTTGGATTGATCACCTCTCCCTATCTTCTTCTCATATCCACTTTGATTTTTCTTCCAGGGTGGCATGGTATGAAATTTAATAACCCGAGCACCTAAGGCAACATGAGGTCGAACTCGAAGATTTTGGCGTGCTAAAAGAAGAAAATGTGCAAATGTGTGAACATGTTTATGAGAAATGAATGTAATGTAATTAGAATGAAAACTTAAGTATTTACAAGAAAAATAAGATTAAAAAGTGGTTGAGGCAAATTATAGAACACCTATATAAAATTAACTAAAAAGAAGGATTTATGCAAGAAAAAAGGATGACATCACATTGATACATGACATCAAATTCCAATGGTTGATGAACAATGCATTCTTGTCAATTGAAGGCAATAATGAGCATTCAAGGCCTATATCTAGGTCACTTGAAACTAGCCAAATCACTAGTCAATATCCTAATTCTCATCTTGCTAAGAGTAGTATTTAGCACCATTAATCATAAAATTCCCAAATTAAGTACAATTAGGAGTATAATTAGCCATATCTCTAGTATAATTAAAGTCCTAAGATTCCAAATATGTGGACTTTAATCAACTACAATTCTCATTCTAGTCAATTAACCAAATAACCCAATCAAGTTGGCCAAACAAGAATGAATTAAACATAAAGCAATAAAAGGAATTCAATCAACATCAAATGCATAAAAATCATCATCCCATTAAAATTCAATATCCATACTCAATGTAACACCATCCAAAAATAAACTAGCCACTCATCATAACATCAAAATCCATAATAGTCAATTGAAAATAAGCCTTCATCACAATAGAATTCACAAACTACAAAAGTAGAGAATAAAAACTATGTAGAATTCTTATCTCCAATTGATGATGATGAAATGATGAAGAAATAAATCTTGATTTAGATCTCAATCTCTCTTCAAGCTTCCTCTTGATTGATGATGAGAATCAATGGTGATGATCATATGTAGAGATAGAAGGAGAAAGTGTAGAGAAAATCTGGGTGTATATATACTCCTTCCATATGAATTTCCTTCCTTATTTCCTTGTTGGATTTGAACTCTTCACTTCATAATGGGCCCATATTTTTTCCTTTTAGGCCCATTTAGGTGTAGAAGGCCCATTTTGGTGAAGAAGCTTATTGGCCCGTCTACAAAGTCGATAATAAATCTGCTCAATAGCTGAAAAAGCTCCAAATCCTACAAGAAAATAATTTCCAATAAAATATGTACGAAAATCCCATGAAATTGAGTATAAGCAACCACAATATCCAAATTAAATCATATTTATTGCTTCTAACCTAGGTGTGGTGATTCTAACTAAAAGGAGGCAAATCGAGCTAAAAACAAGAAAGATTATCATGAAAAGCACACAAAATGGGACTCTAAAGCTAAGAATTTGGGGTGATGGAATCACAATAACATGGCACCTTATTATCAATAGCTACATTCATTGTTGAATCCACATTTGAGCTAGGTACAACATTATACACATCCTTTTGCTTCTCATCAATGAGCACCATCACATAAACTTTTTTGATATTTGGCAAAGGCTCAATGCTGAGCACTCTTCCTCTCACATTCTCATACGAATAATTCAATCCCATAAGAAACTGCAACACTTTATTCCTGTTTTGCATTTCAATCAACCTTCTCTGAATACCACATGTACAATTTTTGCACTCACAACAAGGAAACAACATTAATGCACTTAACTCATCCCATAACCTCTTTAGCTTAGTATAGTAAATAGACACTGACATATTGTTTTTCCTCATCAAACTAATATCTCTTTGTAACTGAAACTCCATTGGACCATTACTCTCACCAAACAATTCACCAATCTCATCCAACAACTCCTTTGAACTAATAACATAAATGAAAGAGTCAGACGAGTCTTTAGAAATAGAATTTAAAATTTAAGTAAGCACCATACAATCATGTCTTTTCCACAATTTATAATCTTTATCTTCAACATTAGGTCTATCTCTCTTTTCTGTCAAGAAATTCAACTTATCTCTAGAACTCAAAGCTATTATTACTGATCTCTTTAATAGAAAATAGTTACTACCAGTACGATGAATGGTTGGACTTACCAGTGAAAGATGAAATTATTCTGCTCCAGGCATTTGAGCAAACATGCTATCTTCAACTCTCTGAATAGCCTTCTGCTGAGTTTGATCTCCCATAATCGAGACAAAATAAAATGAATAAGAAAATAGAAGTGAATGGATATCAGATTAGAGGCACTCTGATACCATGTAGAAATTCAAAATGAATTTGGAATTAGGGTTTCTGAAATGAAAAAGAGAAAGTTGCGTGGGAAGTAATCTTTCTATCTATTAATCAAAACAGTTTGTGACAACCTATATATATATAAGGAGTGAAAGCTAATCTATCCTATTACAACACAAAAAAACAAAATGACCTCTAATAAGAGGATGACACGTCACCAAAAGATATAAAAATATCTCTTGTGACCTTTGGACTTCCACGAGCACATGCATAAGACGTCATAAGCAAGAGAAACAATCAAAGCCAGCACACACTTTCCATATCAGGAAATATCCTTCATGTGTTGTACTTTTACTTCCCTTTTATCTTCTACAGAGGGCAAAAGGCAAGAAGAATAAATTGCTCCCGTGGTCGGCCACTCTGGGTTCATCCTATGGACGAGAAAGAAGAAGAGGCTAATTTAGCATATTACTATATTTCTCCATTTCGAATCAGGTCTAATTGCATTAAGCACTTCAAAGATTAAAAAAAAAAGCATACTTCCCTGTCTCATCCACTCATGACTTTTATGTCGAGTTGAATCTCTTATTAAGTAGCATATTCTAGGCAATGTGCTCTTCCTATATTTGTTCAATATGGAGGTTTCTCCAACATCGATTCAATTTTATATTTTTTTCTAATAGGTTAAGGAAGAACCGAATGCATTTATTTCACGAATAAACCTCTAAGAATGAAATACAGAGTTCTAAAAGCGCCTATTTCTTGGAGAAGGCTTGAATATAGAAAACATAAACCATTTGATTGTGGATAACTAGGACCAAAAAGAGGCGTTGGATGATGTTGACGAGTTAGAACATGCTGATAAAGATGTTGGAGATGAGGAAGTAGAGGAAGCTAAAGTAGAAGTAGAACAAATTGAGAACCAAGATGTGGAGCAGGTGGTGGTTAAGCAGAAGGAAGCTGAATCTAAGAAGCCTCTTTAGATGATTGGAGTCCAAATGTTACAAGATTCTCTCCAAACAATGAGGTCAAAAAAAAATCTAAAAGAAGATCTCCTCGATCAGGCATTAGTGGAGGTAAGAAATCAATTTTGTTTCCTTCGGAAAGGATTTACTGCAAAACAAGTACTTTTGCGTGATGTTCAGATCACTCTCTATTTTAAAAATCAGATTTAATCAAAATGTGATTTTGATCAAAAGGTTTGGATGTTTTATATGACTAATGCTTTTGATTGAAAGGATTGGATGTTTTACCTAGCTAGCTCTAGTTTTATTTTGTTGTTTCTATCAGCAGAATTTTTACAAAATTTAAATTGTTTCAAAACCAATTTAACTATAAGCTTATGTATACCTTGATCAAAATAATATCATCATCTTGTTACTGAATGATAGATGCAGGATGTGTTGGTGATAATGCCCTAGGCCTATTATATTATGGACATATTTGTTGTCTTTTATATTTCTTTTGAAATAATTATTATATTATTTTGCATGTTTAATAAATATAATAATAACCATTAATAATATTATTTATTATTCTAAATATCCATAATCGGTCATTATTATGGGAATAATAATGAATTAAGATTAATATGTATTTTATTTGATATTCATGAGTTGAATATGTGTATGAGATACAAATAAAATTCATATGTATTTG
>CANXYA011936576.1:0-11612 GCA_948193465.1 Acalypha hispida
AATAATATGGGACCACCATGGGTAGACATGGAAAAATAACATTAAGACAAACTTTTTAAACAACAAACATCCTTAAATGACAAGTAATTTGGAATAGTTTTTTTTTCAAAAAGTGACATGTAATAAAGAATGGAGGGAGTATTATATATAAACGAGATTTATTCAAAGTTTATATTTATTAATACAACTTATTTTAATTAAACCTGATTTTGATAATAGTTTATAAATATCGGGTCGTGTCACTCTTCTCATATTTTCATACCGAAATTCTCACAAAAATCTTTTAATTTTGATTGGTTATTTTTGGGTTAATAAAAAATAAATATATAAAACTATTGTTGTTATATGTATTCCTATATCATTTTTAGGATTGAAAATGCCAAATCTATTTAAAGAAAATTATGTTTTCACATATTCAACATTATATTTTTGTAGTTTATGTTCTCAATGATTACAAGTTTCGTATGGCTTGATTATTCTTATTTTTTCAATTTTATTTATTTTTTACTCGTTGAATAATATTATTGTTTTTTTTTTATAAGTGATGATTTTTGTTAAATTCTTCTATATGTAAAATTTAATGGTTATTTCATGTCACAAATTGATTTCACTTAATTTCATTTTTGAACAAGACCAAAAGAAAAATGTACAAAAAAAAAATTCTTCATTTTTATATTGATGTTAGTGCCTGAAAGAAAAAAAATTATGGAGAGAATGTCATTTAAAGAAGTTAAAATAAAAAATTCACGGAAATTAATTTAGTCAAAACAATTGTATATCAAATCAAATTTGATTATAAAAATTTAAACGAATTTTTATCCTGTGTTTTTTTCAAACTAATTGTTTGTCTTATATTTTTTTGAAAAATTAATTTCATGCTTCTTATATTTTATTTTATCTATATTGTTTAGTTTTTTTATGATAAAAATAATATTTTCACTCAATATTAGTCAATTATAAAATATAATGTATTAGTTAATCATAAAATGTAATGTATAAATTGAATTTGGTTGAAATCCTATTATATTATAATTTTTTTATAATATTTTTATTTTAAGTATTATGAAATTTTAAAAAGTTTTTTTTGATGATGATTAAAACTTCGTATTATATTAATCGAAGTTATTTGAAACAATAAATTTTATAATTAATTATTATTTTTTACATTTAGTTAAAAAAATATCATTTTTTGAACATGTAAAGACTAAATAATATAGAACATTAAAATACAAAAGACTATAAAATTAATTTTTTAAATAGAAAAAAAAAGTTATAACCCCAAATTTAAATCCAAGAGTTTAATTTTTAAATGTTAATATGGATTAAATAGAATATTTAAAAAATTTAAATTCATCTTCATTCAACATCTTATCATATTGTTGATAACATCAAAGTAAACATTAATATATTTTTTGTGTTACTTTTTCCATCCGTAATCACTAATTTTGTCCTCGTGTTTAATAAAAAAATAAAATAATTTTAGTTTTTTATATTAAATTATATATTATTTATTTATATACTTAATTACCAAATAAATAAAGTAAATTGATTCTAAAATAAAAGAATAATTTATACAAAGCTAAAACCATTTTTTACTTTTTTAAAAGAAATTTAAAAATACAAAATATTTATTAATTAGATAAAAATTTAAATATCAAATCAATTTAAAGTATAAAATGAATTACAAATTTAGAATTTAGCTGTGAAGTAATTTTTATTGTAATATTTTCTCCATATTAAATTAGCAATTTAATTTAAAATATTTTAAAATTGTCTTAAATTAAACTATTACCTTGAGCAGGTAGATATATTGGATTATCATCTGAATTTCACAGCTATATATTTTTTTTAGGGAAATTCATATGATAATCAAATTCATAAATTCTAAGGCCAGATCTATATTTGTTGATATTTCATATTTTTGTAATTTCTACTTCTTTTTGTTGCTTTATGGTCCTATACTAATATCAACTGATTTTGAATCGGAATTTCATGTTTGTTTTTTTTTGCAGCACTACAACTATTTGCTCGCATATATTTGGGCTAATGATAAAAATGTTCAAGCTGCACTCCATGTACGAGAGGTAAGCATATATATATTTGAATTAAATTAACTAATTAAAGCATAATTAGTTAAAGCAATGTATCATTGATAATCAGGGAACTGTTTCAGAGTGAGAGAGATGTAATTTAACACTAAACAACACTTATGCACATGAAATAACTTCTGTTATCGAGTACCAAAAAAATCTCACGCAAAAAGGTTATCATGCATTGATCTACAGTAATTATGAATCAATAAATTTCATTTTAAATTCATTTTATTCAGTTCGAAAATGTGACCTGTGAATGCAACGGTGATCAAGACATGATCGTAGCGCATGGATAGACTCTAAATTTGACAACTTTGGATAGTTGGCAACCATGGTTCGTTGATGGTCAAGTTGCCGGGTCAGTTTGAAATCAAACTTATTTCAAGTAATATTTTTTACAAATTTTTTGATTATGCAATTGCCTGCCGGGAACTAATTTTGGGTCTAATTATATGTAGCTATATAACTAATTATTCAAAGGGCAAATACACATTGGCATATGCAACTGTCCAGGCAAGTATATATATTTCTTAATTACGAATAACAATTGAATTCTATCCATAGTATGTGTGTAATGCCCTCCCTCGTATTTTTGAAAAATAATGTTTTAATTGAAATTATTTTGTAAAAAAATATTCGGACTAAATTAAAAAAATAAGTTGAAAAGTTGATTTGGGAGTTAATTCTAATTTTTGAGAAAATTGAGTAAATTTTAAATTTTTGGTAAAATTGAGGGGCTAAAGTGATAATTATTTGAATTATATTGAAATTTCTAGAAATGAAATTGGGAATTAGGTTTTTGAAAAAAAAAAGAAATAAGATAGAGAAAGAAAAGAAACAAATAGAGAGAGAAAGCTTGCATGTTGGAAATTAGATGTGAATTTGTGGTGAAAATTGTGAAATTTTGGATTAAAGCTTGTAATTGGTAAGTGGATAATGATTTAATTCATAAACTGATTGATAATTAGTTAGAGTTTGATTTTGTTTGAAATGATTTAGTAGCAAATTAAAAGAAAAGAAAAAGAAAAAGAGTTTAAGGAAGAGGATTTGGCTTCAGCGTTGTTTGTAGGTTAAATATTTGAGTTACCATGATTTCATTTCAATTTATATGTATGTTGAGTATAAATGATGATAAAATTGTGTATGAGCATGAATTGGTTGTGAATTCTAATTGTTAATGTGATATGAGTTACTTTATGAGTAGATTGATGAATTGAAAGTGAAATTGATATGTGTTTGATAATTGAATTGTATTATGATTATCTAATGTGTGGATTGATGATAGTATGTGTGTGGATTGATGATTGTATATGTGTTGGAAATCCGAATTATTATATATTTGTGTGAAAACAAATGAAATCATTTGGTTGAGAGTTGTAGTCTTTGTGGCCAACTCGGTGTGAATAGAGTATGAAAACTCTAAAGGAGTACGAAAACTCCGGAATGAAAATATGCATGGTTGTGATATGGAGTATGAAAACTCCAAGGAGTATAAAAACACCATGATTGAATTAAGGAGTATGAAAACTCCTGAAGTATGAAAACTCCGAATGTGGGGTATATAGGGAATTCGGATGCCTTGAAAGAATTGACGGAACTTGATTGAGCTAAGTGTTGAAATGAGTTGATTGAAATTGATTATGTATTTTGTTGAATGTTTGCGTATGAAATACTTGATATTCGTATACTTGAAATGTATTCGTGATAGTTTGAATATTTGATTTGCTAAGTTGGAAGCTTACTACTATCTACCATTTTTTAGGAAAGGATAAGACGGGTGAAGATTAGAGCATTTCATTATACAAGAGTCTACGACCAATGGTATTACATTTGCTCACGTGTATAGTAAAATCATATTTTCATTGATATTTGTAAATTGAGGTTCTATGGCCATTTTGATATTTAAAGTTTTGAAACACTTGTGAATGTTATGTAAAAAGAAATGTATATAAGTTATGGAGGTGTTTGTTGTGGAATGATGATGAAGTAGTGGTTTAATGTTGAATATGTATAATGATGATGAATGTGATGATATGTGATGTGTTCATATGGTTATGAGATGTTGAATGTGTATGATGAGTTGTAAATGTAGAATCTTGTGTGTTTTGTGTATAAAGTGTTGGTAGAATGATTGATCAAAGTCTCATAATGTTAGTTGTTGTTTTACTTGAGTTTTGAGGTTACAAATTCGCAGGTCTGAGCGTGAACACGGGCGTTTACCCTTTGCCCGTATACAACTCCCGTTCAAATGTCTCTCCCATATCACAGTGGGAAACACGAGAAGAGACATAGGTAATGACACAGGTGTCATACCCGTGTTGATTTGTTATCTCACTCGTGTCATAGAATGGAACATGGGCGGAACATGGGTGCCATGCCCTTGTCGAGCCCTTTCGTTTCAAAATTTTTCTAACTTGTTTCTTTCATAATTATTTCATATGAAATTAGTTTTTAACCTTCTTTATATCATTTTAAACTCTTTTTACGTACTTTATAATGTGACATATATTTTAATAATTTTATTGAATTTTTGTTATTCAAAAATAGTGACGTAGTTGTTCAAAATTTTGTAAAAAGAGTTTGGTCGTTACATTTTTGGTATTAGAGCGAGGATAGGGTCATTTAAGGGACCCTAAGGGATAAAAATATGTTGAAATTGATGTGAGAATTATTGAATGTAATGTGATATGATCTGATAACTTTCGAAATTGATATTATATGCTATGCTATGATTGATTAAAATGGTTATGATTTGAGTTGTGAAACATATGCGCCTATATGATTGAAGTGAGTCTAAAAGTGCATTATTTGCATATATATTTTTTATGAGACTAGGACTGTTGGCAACCGTTCCATTAAGTCAAATGAGTCAGTATATTTACGTGCACTTGAACAAGTAGAGCAGAAGAAGGAGCAGGAAATGTGAATGAACCAAGGGTGGCACCTCAGGCTCAACCCTTAGCGCAAGATATTGTGGTGCAATTTTTCGACTATATGGAGAGGAGAATGGCTCAACCTCAACCTGTGGTACCTTAAGTAGTACAAGAACTTAATTTTGACAAGAACTTTAAGAAGATAAAATGGCAAGGGGCTACCCAATTATATCAAATGAATAGTTAAGGAATACGGAAAAAGTTTTAGAGAGGATATCTTATGAAGAACCAAAGAAAGTGCAGTATATTATATTGTTATTTGAGAAGAGTGCTCATGATTGGTGGGAGACAAGACCAGAAAGTAGGAAGAGACCTATTACTTTTAATTGGAGAGGTTTTATGAGAATCTTCAATGAGAAGTATTCATCGGCAATCTTTCGAAGTATGAAGAAGAAGGAATTTTTTGCCCTTAAGCAAGAAGAGATGTCGGTAGCTAATTATGAAGATGTTTTTAATAAATTGTTGAGATTTGCTCCAGAGGAAGTTGCCACCGAGGAATTGAAAATTGAGAAGTTCATTGACAGATTGCATATTGATGTCAAAAGATAGAATGGTAGCCAATTTCTCGAGTTATAGTGAGATGATAACAATGGTCATCAAGATTGAAAGAAATTTACGAGAAAGACCAGAGGTAGAATTGAAGAAGAAGAAGATAACTGGATCTTTTAGTGCACTATCTAAGCAAGGTGGTGGTGGCACATCTTCTTATTATAGAGGTTTGTGGATGATGGCATGCCGCCAATGACTGTTGAGGAGTTAACCCGATAAGATATTTTAATTGTAATAAGATGGTATATATGAGCTGAGATTGTCCGTTGAAGAAGAGTGGAAAAAAAAGTGAAGCAAGCCAGAATAGTGTTGGGGACAATGCTAATTATGGGATGGAAGATGTCGTAGTAGCTCAACTACGAATGTTCAAGCAGCTCTAGTTGAAGTAGCAATAGCAAAAGCCTGAGTCTATGCTAAGACAAGGAAGAAAGCACCCTCAACTGTGGACGTAATTATCAATACTTTTTTAATTAACGGATTTGATGCCAATGTACTTATAGATGTTCATTTATTGTACATAGCTTTGCATCATACATTAATGGTCATGTTAAGTCTTTACATCATGACATACATGTTTCTTTGCCCGCTGGGGATGTTGTGATTATAAATACGTATGTGAAATCTTATATGTTGAAAGTGAAAGATGTTGAATTATTGGCAGATTTGGTAGTGATAGATTTGAGAGATTTTCGTGTTATTCTTGGGATGGATTGGTTGTCTACGCAGCATGCCTTAGTAGATTGCTTTAGTAAAGAGGTAATGATGGAGATAGATAGAGAAATGAGGGTAGTAATGGTAGGAAAGAGAAAAATGATTTTTAATTGTATTGTGTCGACAGTTCAAACCTTTCAATTGATAAGGATAGTTGTGCAACCTTTTTGGTAAATATCATAGATAAATCAAAAGAAAAGCCTAGATTGAAAGATACTCCACTAGTTAATGAGTTTATGGATGTATTTTTGAAAGAATTAGCGGGTTTGCCTCCTCATCAAAAAATTGATTTTGAAATTAAGCCTATTCCGAGTGTAGCACCTATTTCGATTGCTCCGTATTTGATGGCGCCTCTTGGACTTCGGAAATTGAAAATATAAGTTGAAGAGTTATTAGAGATGGGATTTATTTGGCCAAGTTCTTTGCCATGCGAAGCTCCAGATTTATATGTGAAGAAAAAGGATGGTAATTTGAGGCTTTGAATAGATTATAGAAGATTGAATCAAGTTACTATCAAGAATAAGTATCCTTTGTCGAGAGTAGATGATTTATTAGATCAATTGAGGGGAGAAAAGGTCTTTTTAAAGATTGATTTGAGAAGTGGTTATTGACAATTGAGGGTAGATAAATCTTCTATTCCGAAGATAGCATTTAGAACAAGATATGGGCACTTTGAATTTATGGTTATGTCTTTCGGGTTAACGAACGCTCCAATGGTATTTATGCCTTTAATGAATAAAGTATTTTAGCCATGTTTAGATTGGTTTGTTATTATTTTTATCGATGATATCTTGGAGTATTCTCAAAGCTGGGAAGAATATGAAGATCATTTGAGGAAAATTCTACAAGTATTGAAGGAAAAAGAATTATATGATAAATTTTTAAAATGCGAATTTTGGATGCGAGAAATGTCATTCCTCGGACATGTTGTAAGTGAGAAAGGGGGTTCAGCTGGATTCGTCTAAGGCTAAAGACGTGATGGAGTGGGGGTCTCTGAAGAATGTGACAGAAGTAAGAATTTTTCTAGAATTAGCAGGTTCTTACCAAAGATTTGTGAAATACTTCTCTCTAATTGCCAAGCCAATGACTAATTTACTAAAGAAGAACACGAAATTAGTGTAGGATGATAATAGTTAAGAAAGTTTTAATGAGTTAAAGCAAAGACTAGCAATAACACCGATATTAGTTTTGCCTTTGGGTTCAGAAGGTTTTGTGATATATACGGATGCTTCGAAGTTGGGACTTGGATGTGTTTTGATACAAAATGGAAGAGTTATAGCTTATGCTTTGAGACAACTTCGAACTCAAGAGGTGAATTACTCGACCCATGACTTGAAATTAGTGGCAATTTTTTTTTCTTTCAAGACTTGGAGGCATTATCTTTATGGAGAGATATTTCAAATTTTTATCGATAATAAAAGTTTGAAATGTATTCCAATGTAAAAGAAATTGAACTTGAGTCAATGGAGATGGATAAAATCATAAAAGGACTATGATTTTAATGTAAAAGAAATTGAACTTGAGTCAATGGAGATGGATAAAATCATTAAAGGACTATGATTTTACCATTTATTACCATCCTTGTAAAACTAATGTGGTAGCAGATGCATTAAGTCGGAAAAGTGCAGAATCTAGTTCAGGGATAATTTGCTATAGTACGGAGTACTTGGTATCTATGAGGAAGATGGATGTGGATTTAAATATTAACTGATATGGTTTGATAGCAACAAATCAAGTGAGGCCAATTATTATTGATGAGATTTGAGATTCGTAAGACCAAGATAAATTTTTGAGAAAAATGAAGGAAAATGTGAAAAGCAGAAAGGGAAAGGATTTCTTGATTCATGGAGATGGTATGCTTTGTAATAAAACTCGAATTTATGTACCCAAGATTAATGATATAAGGAATAGATTGATGGAGGAAGCTCGTAATTCTTCATTTTTCCTTCATCCAGAAAGTACGAAAATGTATAGAAATATTAGAAGAAATTATTGGTAGAGAGCAATGAAAAGAGAGATTGCAAAATTTATTGCATTTTCTCACGTGCATAGTAAAATCATATTTTCATTGATATTTGTGAATTGAGGCTATGTTGGCCATTTTGATGTTTGAAGTGTTGAAACACTTATGAATGCTATGTAAAAAGAAATGTTCATAAGTTATGAAGATGTTTGTAATAGAATGATGATGAAGTAGTGGTTTGATATTAAATGTGTATGATGATGATAAATGTGATGATATGTGATGTGTTCATATGGTTATGAGATGTTGAATGTGCATAACAAGTTGCAAATGTAGAATCTTGTGTGTTTTTTAGTATGTTTTATATATAAAGTGTTGGTAGAATGATTGATCAAAGTCCTGTAATGTTAGTTGTTGTTTTGCTTGAGTTGTGGAGTTAAAAAGTGTAGATTTTCACAGGTCTGGGCATGTACACGAGTGACACAAACCATGTGCCCATGTACAGCTCCCGTGTAAATGTCTCTCCCGTATCACATTGGAGAACATAGACGAAGACATGAATAGTGACACGGGTGTCATGCCCGTGCTGATCTGCATTAAGTCGAAAAAGTGTGGAATCTAGTTCAGGGATAATTTGCTATAGTACGGAGTACTTGGTATCTTTGAGGAAGATGGATGTGGATTTAAATATTAACTGAGATGGTACGATAGCAATAATTCAAGTGAGGCCAATTATTATTGATGAGATTCGAGATTAGTAAGACCAAGATAAATGTTTTAGAAAAATGAAGGAAAGTGTGAAAAGCAGAAGGGGAAAGGATTTCTTGATCCGTGGAAATGGTATGCTTTGTAAAAAAACTCGAATTTGTGTACCCAAGATTAATGGTATAAGGAAGAGATTGATGGTGGAAGCTCATAATTCTCATTTTTCCATCATCTGGGAAGTACGAAAATGTATAGAGATTTTAGAAGAAATTATTGGTAGAGAGCGATGAAAAGAGAGTTTGCGAAATTTGTTGCATTTGCTCACGTGCATAGTAAAATCATATTTTCACTGATATTTGTGAATTGAGGCTATGTTGGCCAGTTTGATGTTTGAAGTGTTGAAACACTAATGAATGCTATGTAAAAAGAAATGTTTATAAGTTATGAAGATGTTTGTAATGGAATGATGATGAAGTAGTGGTTTGATATTGAATGTGTATGATGATGATATATGATGTGTTCATATGGTTATGAGATGTTGAATGTGCATAACAAGTTGCAAATGTAGAATCTTGTGTGTTTTTTTAGTATGTTTTGTATATAAAGTATGGTAGAATGATTGATCAAAGTCCCGTAATGTTAGTTGTTATTTTGCTTGAGTTGTGGGGTTAAAAAGTGTAGATTTTCGCAGGTCTGGGCGTGTACACGAGTGTCACAGACCATGTGCCCGTGTACAACTCCCATGTAAATGTCTCTCCCGTATCACAGTGGAGAACACAGACGGAGACACAGATAGTGACAGGGGTGTCGTACCCATGTCGATCTGTTGCCTCACTTGTGTACTAGAATAGAACACGGCGTGTAACAAAATAGAACATGGGGTGGTGTCATGGACAAAACACGGGTCTCTACCTGTATCGAGCCCTTTTGTTTTAAAATTTTTCTAACTTTTTTCATTCATAACTTTTTTATACAAAATCAGTTTTTAACTTTTTTTTATGTCATTTTAAAGCTTTTGTTACGTACTTTATGATGTGACATATATTTTAATAATTTAATTGAATTTTTAATTTTAAAAAATAGTGACGTAATTAATCAAAATTTCGTAAAACGAGTTTGATCACTACAATGATTCATATACATCTTATTATTTGAATATATTTGGGTTTATATATTTTGTCAAAGAATAAAAATTTGTAAAATCTAGTTGCAATAGTATTTTTAATTAATTATATATAATTTTCTTTGTAATAAACGATTAATGACAACGTTTTAATTTGTTTATGTTGGAATAAGGAGGAGGTCACACAGCTCCGGAGTACAAACCCAAGGAATGTCTTGCAATCGTTGATAGATGGTTTTCTCGTGTTCCCATCTAGAAATTGTGACTTTGTAAATGAACCAAAATTATCTTATATAATTTATAATATGCAAGATTTTCAATCGAAAAATATATTTCTTTTTTTTTTTAAAGTTCTATGTTGGTATTTTTATATCTATATCATGCAACACTTAATAGAAACTTATTTCTCACGTATGTTTAGTGGTCAAATGCTGCACTTTCAAATAAATTAGGCCTTCTGTTATCTATAATCTTTACTTGCTAAAGGTATAACCTTCCTCCCTCAAATTCAACTATTAATTTAGAATAAAGTATTATAATACATTTTTCATTAAAATTTTTAATTAAAATATAAATAAAAATATTTTAAAAATTAACTTTTAGTTTTACTCGGTGACATTAATATCATATATGCTAATATATAAAGCAGTGTTTTATGAAACTAAAGCTCGACACGTCACTTGCCAACTGTACTTTTGCATGCTTCTTTTTACGCCACGTAAGCTCTAATTTTTTTAATTTTTTTCTCCAATGCAACTCTGTTTTAAAAAATTAATTTTAAACTGTAAATTAATTATATGAAATTTAATATTGAATTAAAAGAGGTTTTTAATGCTAAATGGAAGAGTCATTATGAAACTTAATATGAAAATTAATATTGAATTACTTAGGTAATAAATTTATGTTTCAGCTTAAGACAAAGATTAACAAAAATCCAATTCATAAAACAAAAAATCTTTTAAAAAATAGTATACATGATTAAGAATAATAGTGCTTTCTTAATTTTGTTCTTTTGAGAAATAGTGTTGGCTTAATTTTGATCTACTTTAATTGATCAAATTTGAATACTTCTTTTTTCGCCACGTAAGTTCTAAATGTTTTCCATTGCATCACTGGGAAAAAACATCAAAATAAACATTAATTGAAAGCATTAAGAGTATTAAATTAAATACGAACTTAATACAATTTATTAAATTTAATTTTACAAACTTAATACAATTGAAATACAAACTTAAAAAATTCAAGTCAAGTGACTGGTTTACGAAATGAAATGGAAAAATAACTTAAAAATTAGAATGAAAACTTATTTAAGTGATTAATTTAAAATTAACTAAATTTAAGTTTGTATTATTTATTAAATTAAATTATATGAACTTAATACAGTTGAAATGGAAACTTAAAAGAAAAAAAGTTAAGTGATTGGTTTACAATTGAAATGAAAATTTAAAGAAATTCATACGTTATTCTCACTATAAATAGCTATAAGGAAGTCAATTATTCAATTAAGCTAAAATTTCTTAACAATATTCTTCTTC
>CANXYA011942083.1:0-10962 GCA_948193465.1 Acalypha hispida
AGCTTTAACACTTGCAGCTTTGGCCTCTTCCTTGAGCTTGAGCTGAGCAGCCCAATAGTCTACAACCTTGAGGACCTGAGCTTCCATAGCACCACTGAACTAATTAGCAATCACATTAACCATTTCATCATCAATAACCTCCATCGACCTTCCCCGAATTTCATGCTTTCTTTGTGTGCATCCCCATCATCCATCTTAGCCTTATTTTGTCCTTTGCAGCAGTAACAGGAGCGACAAGAGCATCAATGACTGACTTGATCTCGGCAACTGACTTTGTCTCAACAGTAGTAGGAATTGGAGTCTCGACGACCTCTTCAATCACCACACCTGATTTTGACTCACCCCCAGTCTCATATTTGAGAACAAAAGTCTTTTTTATCTCAAGTGTCCACAAGCACATTTTCTTCAAAACAGACCGCTTCAAAGCCTCTTTTCTAGCCTCCTTTGCCCAGATATTCTCAATCACAACATTGAAAATCTCAAACCCCGGGATCTTCTTATCCCCATCATAAAAACTTTCATCTTGACAAACACTTGGGAAGCTGGCTCAAACCTCTTGCCTGGGAAGTTAGTATCCTCTTCTTCATCATACCCTATGCCTTCTTTGTTGGTCTGTCCATTTACCCTAATGGGATACTTGATGCCCTGAGCGTTCCTACCCAAACTAGTGTCGGGGATGTAGTCTTACAGAGACATGAGCTTGTTTACCCGAGGATCATTAGTGATGTCAAAAGCAGTAGCCCTTCCAATCATGTGGATCCTAGAGAAACCCTGAAATGGCGGAGCATTAACAAACATAGCAGCAACTTAAAACTCTTCACTATCATAAGCCGAAATCGTAATAACCCTTCCCTCATGTGGGAACTTGATGCATTAATGAAGGGTACATGAAACACCTCCAAGAGGATGACACCAAGGTTGCCCCACCAGAATAGAGAAAGTCATTGGTATATATAGCACCACATATTCTATCGATGACTCAATCTTACCCACAATAACAGTAGCTCGGAAGGTGCCAATCACTCTTCTCTTACAATCATCATATGCTCGGATTACTTGGGATGACTTCTCCAAGGTATCTTCCTTCACACCCAGCCAATACAAAGCTTTCCTAGAACATACGTTCGTCATAGACCCATCATCCACCATTGAACAAAGTTCCTTCTTGTCAAACATACGAACAACAATATACAAGGCCCTAGTGTGAAAGTGACCTTCCTCTGGTAAATCTTCATCATAAAAATATACTTACCCTGCCTCTATCAAAGGCACCCTTCTCTCTATATCGTTCAGAGGAGTACCAGAAGGAACAATGATCTTTCTCATAGCCTCAATCAAAGCTTCCTTATGGTTCTCAGAATTGATTATGAGATCCCAAATGGGCATGGATGTCAGGGTCTTCAACTGCTTGATTAACTGGTTCTCTTCTGGAGGAATGATTGGTACAACAGGAGCTTGGGTAGGCAGAGTGACCTCAACAGGATAAACCCATGGCTGAATGAAAACATCAGGAGTAGAGATGCATCTGGAGCGTGTGATCGGCTGAACCCTTCTATCACCTACTTCTACCCTTGCCCAAATGTCAAGTTATGGCCTAACTACAATCTCTCTACTTTCCTTTTGTTCATCACTCTCTACAAAATACTATACATCAATTACTCTATACGCCTCACTCACCTTTCCTTCAACTCCCTCATTCCCACTATGATCACCAACCATACCTAAATTACATTATTTGCTCATCTCACCTTCAACTCCCTCGTTCCCAAAGATAACACCGGGGTTAAAGAGTTTAAACATAATAATCACATACTCCTCAATGAGAGCCCTCTCAAAAACCATCATGGCGTGTTTCCCTTAGCTTGCTCTTTTGGGCTTTTGTAGATAGCATGGGCCCTGTTAAAGTTCGGTAATGGATTGGTCATCACATTGGGACTACTACCCTTGGGATCCTTGATCCCTTTCTGGTCAATCAAATCTTGGATCTTGTGCTTCAATGTTGTAGCAGAACTTGGAGTTATAAACCTCTGAACAGGCTTCACTGGTGCCAAGAGACCTCCCTCTACACACCTATCAAACACCACATCCAAAGGCAAAGAAAACTTTGAGAAATGGCGTGGAGGTTGGACGACATTTATGTCCGTTGCCATAAACTCGAGAGGACCTGAACTGCTTGTGGCTGAATTCACATTGTTCCCCGAGGAACTTCCACCATACCCTGAATTGTAGTTATTGCTTGAACGCTCCCACTAGCCCGATATTAACTCCTCTTACTTAACTCATATTTCTCCACAGACAACCCAACTTGAAAAGCATCATTGAGATCTTGGTACTTGTTAAATCTGATATGGTTTCCAATGTAATCTCAGGATCCCTCAAGCATATTTCTGATCAAGTCATTTTCCGAAGGTCTGTGCCTCAACTGTGCCACTTTAGCCCTCCATCGAGCAAAGTAATCAGTGAAAGACTCATTGGGCCCTTGCCTAGTGGAATCCACATCAATCAAAGTCACCTCTATGTGAGAGGTGAACCCAAACTGTTTAATCATGGCTTCATAAGTTGCACCCTAATCCGTCTTGGTTTTTGAATCCAACCTATGGTACTATGCCAACGTTGCTCCTTCTAAATTCAACATGAAAGTGTCCATCTTTTGTTCCGTGGTGGCATCCACTCCTCTCATATGGATAGTAAAAGTCTTCAAATGCACCTCTGGCTTACTGTTATCGGCATATCTTGGGAAGCTTAAAAAAAGCTATATCTAGCTCTTTCAAATCAAAATCAGTCCGGTCAATCATTTTGCCCAATCCTTGATCATGCATCATTGACTTCACACAGTCCACTCCGAGAATACCTTGTGCTCCATTTCCAAAGCCCATGATGGCTTGGAAGTAACATTCTGAATAGGAGGAAAACCCTCGGAGCCACATATATCAATCGCCAGCATATTATTTTGTGGACCGCTACCATCACCCTGAACTTGGGTCCTCGGTCCACCATTAAGTCTCACAAACAACTCCTCCATCTTCCTAATGAAGATTACAAGTTAGCTTGAACCTCCCTCATGGCCTTTTGAATGTACTCTTTCTATTGTGGATTCATCTCCTTGGCTTCTTGTCTGGCTTCTTATCTTGGGAGCTATCTTGGATCTGGCTCGACAAAATCATGACCCATTAGAATCATGTCCTAAATGAATGCATGTTTACATACCTACTACAAGTGCAATGCACATGGCCGTAAGAAAACATGGTTAGTAATGCAAGACAATGCATGATATGCATCTATATGCAATGCATGAAATGCATGAACTCAAGTAAGTCAGAGCACAAGTAACTTCAAAACTCACTCCTTCCAACCTTATGACTCCCTGCGGTTGACATTTTCCATACGTAATGGCTCTTAATCTATTTGATAGTCTAAGCAAGTAGATTTAGATCTCAAACATAAGTAGAATGCATACAAATAGACGTTTGATACTCGAGGCTATGTTTGATCGATAAACAAAATGAATGCGAACATTATTCAAGTGATGAACTGTCATTCCAGTGGTATTCCAGCAACATGTAAACTTACCAAAAAAAATGTGTTGGGTATAATAAGCTAGCAAGAAATATGACATATGAATGACATTCAGAATGAGAACATGGCAACATAAGGTAACATATGAGAATATGTTATGGTTTTCACTATATGAACCAATAAGAATCAATTTCATACACTCTGCGAACATGCTAACTATAAGAAGCTACCTGGACATGTGAAAGAAATGGCATATAATTTCTAAAAAAATTGGGCAGCATAACACCCCTATATGCAACAAAATGCATATGAAAGGAAAGCCTATATCTAATTATGACATACAAGGATGCAAATACATGACATGGCAACACATGACGTGATATGGCAATATGCATAAATGTGGTAACATGCATGGGCACACAATGGAAGCATAAATATCAAGCAAGGTTTGATTTGTTTGTTCATCGATTAAAGAAATAACCTCAAACAACAAAGATCACACATAAGAGGGACACCCTAAGGAAAGTGATTAAGCTATTACATGTGGCTTTGGTCGGGTCTAGTAGAAAGCTTCTAGTCCACATCCAAACCTAACGTGACCCAAGTAACTAATGTCACGCGGTAACTTAGGGACCGAGTGGTTGAACTAATCAAATCATCTTAGGGGACCAACGGTAAACCCCTCGCATGTAATGACCAATCCAACATGGATCGAAAGGGCATTTTCTAGGCAAAATAAGCTACATTCACCTTGTAAGAATCTATAGATAAGTAGTGGCGTGTTCTAGGTAAAATATCCAAGTCTCCAGTGGAGTCGCCATCTATTAGCGCCTCGTCCTAGATCATGAGAGATCGAGAATCAAAATACGGAACGAGATGTGAATCTCACTAACTCGACTCTTAACCATAGGAAACCATTCGCGCAATTGGCCATTGGCATCATTGAGAAAAGTTCTGAAGCCATATATGCATGAAAACCGAAACGAAACTCTCGAAGAGATATGGAGTCACCACCTGACAAATCGGGGCAGTGGTGCGTGGTTCAGGTCTTCGGAGGATGCCCCCACACTTTTCAAGAGATTCTAACTCATAGACATTTACCTCGAACATGCATACCACTTATCTAAAGATTTCTATGATGAGGTGTAGCCACAAAAAAAAACTATATAACATACATCTAACACATAAGACAAATATTGACCAAAAGGTCCAAGGTGATAAGCATGTGAATATACACAAAATTTAAGAAAACACAAAATTTAAGAAAACATGCAAAGAGAGGGGAAAGAAAGAGTAGGGAACATGCATATAGAACATGTGATAAAAAAGCATATAAAACATATAAAGATGTGAAAAAGAATGGTTAGGAGGTGAGAAATGGGTATCATGCATATAGAGATCAAGATAGAAGGATCACGGTATAAACAGACAAATAACAAATAAAATAAAGAACATGGTAGGTTGGAAGAGGGGAGCATGCATATGGAATATACTTGGGGAATTGGGTTTTGGGTGTTAGACCCACGAACCTAAATGGTGTTCTAGCGAGCTTTTGGGCTTTGGTCTAAAAGTTAAAAAATCTACCTATTACAAATTTTATAAATAATTAATAAATATAAAAATAAAGTACATTATTTACAAGGCTTTGCCTTTATTTACAAAATCTTCATTTTTTGAACGGGCCTCCTCCATTTCTACCATTTAGGCTTAAACTCTAAAATGATAAGACTTGCCCAAGTATGATAAATGACATGATTAATGCTAATAATTATGCAAATTGAACTATTTTAACATATAACTTTAAATGAAACTAACATTACTTAAATGAGCATACAAAGTTAAATGAACCTTAAATCTGCCTAAAACATGTTCAAATATCATAGAAATAACAACTTTATCACATGTGTCAGTATTTATATTTAACCTAACTAATTATTTCAAAATATGTCAAATATTCATATTTAAATATAGTTCATTTGAAATTCCAGAAGCTTCATACATACATATTTCACAACCAAATTTCATATAGAAATAGATTTTACCATTTTAAACATAAATAAACAGGCACATCTCTCTTTTAGGAGGAATGGGATCCGGTTAGATCTAATTAGATCTGTACGGATCTATTAGAGCAGGACGAATCTCGAATAACTCCGTTTGAGACCAAACTTTCCAAATCAAACACGTAGTAAAATAGAAACTTGAGCTCCCGATTGCTAACCTCCACTTGGACACTAGATTGGGGGTGGTAGGGAGCAGTAATGCAGTGTGTAACTCCATATTTCTTCAATAGGCTCTCAATCACCCGGTTGTAAAAATGGGTGCCACCATCGCTTATCAAAGCTCTAGGAGTGCCAAACCTCAAAAATATCACCTTCTTGAGCATCTTCTTTACCACCTTAGCATCATTGGTGACAGTACCCATAGCTTCAACCCATTTGCTCTCATAGTCAACCATTACCAAGATATACTTCATACCACAAGAAGATAAAAATGGGCCCATAAAGTCTATACTCCAAACATCAAAGATCTCTACTTTAAGTATTCCATTTTGAGGCATCTCATTTCATTCTGAAATGTTCCCACCCTGTTGTCACTTATCACAACTCACCATATGATCTCTAGCGTCATTGAAGAGTGATGGCCACCAAAATCCACATTGGAGAACTTTAGATGCGGTTCTAGAAATACTATAATGACCACCAACCCCATAATCATGACAATGGGTGAGTACGCCTAGTCAAACCATCTCCACACCTCTTGAACAAAAGAGGCTCTTCCCAATAGTAGAACTTCACATCATAGAGGAACCGCTTCTTTTACCTTGAGTCCATATCCTTGGGCACACATCCACTAACCAAGTAGTTGACATAATCAACGTACCATGGAGCTTCTACCCTCGCAACTTCAACTTCTTGAGCCAGCACTTGCATAATATGCTCACTAAGAAAATCATCACTTATCGGGATTCCATTATGTGCCCAAGGACCTTGCTTAACACCTTGTTCCCAAGGACAATCCCTTCTTACACCATGAAATGGAATTTCTCCCAATTGAGTACAAGCCTGTGCTTCTTGCACCTATTAAGAACTTTGGACACATTGGCAAGACAAGCATCAAACTTATCACCATAAATACTAAAATCATCCATGAATACCTCCATGTAATCATCAATCAAATCGCTAAAGATACTAAATATGCACCTTTGTAAAGTAGTGGGGGCATTGCACAAACCAAATGGCATACGACAAAAGGCAAAAGTACCATAGGGACTTGGTCATCTGGGTGGATATACACTTGATAAAAACCACTCAAACCATCCAAATAACAAAAGTATTTAAATTTAGCAAGTCTTTCAAGCACTTGGTTAATGAATGGCAAAGGAAAATGGTCCTTCCCAACGGCCTTGTTCAACTGTCTATAAGCTATACACATACGCCACCCAATGACAGTCCTAGTTGGTAAAAGATTATTGGCATCATTTTTAAAAATGGTTAGCCCACCTTTTTTCGGAATAACTTACACTGGGCTAACCCACTTACTATCACTAATAGAATAAATGATACCATTATCAAGCAATTTTATCACTTCTTTTCTTACCACTTCCTTTAGAGTGAGATTCAAATACCTTTTTGATTCAATGGAAGGTTTTGAATCCTCCTCTAAGTGAATGTGGTGCATGCACAAATTCAAGCTCAAGCCCTTAAGATCATGGATAGAGTAGCCAAGAATACTATCATGCTTAAGCAAAACATTTCTCAAAGCATCAATCATAGCAATATGAAAATTAGCATCATATATGAAAGGTTTGGACTCACTAGCATTAAGATGGGCATACCTAAGGGAGGGTGGAAGGGGCTTAAGCTCTAGTTTGGGCTCGATCTTTCTAGTTGGGTCATCACTATGCCTTAGAGGTTCATACATATTGGTCCTAAGCTTGGACTTATAGGGTGAGGAATCTAAATATTTAACACATTCCAACACATTCTCATCCACAATACAAGCTTTCGCAATATTTTTCACATCACAGTTCAAAGCATCAAGCAAAGGATTAACCTTATCTAAGTTTCTAGGCAAGAAATCACACACACATTGGTCTATAACATCAAAGGTATCAATCCTACTCAAATTATCAAGAGGACAAGAGTTTTTCATTACCTTGTGCACATCAAAGGAGATAGATTCATCTCCCATCTCAAGGGTGGTGATTTCGCCATTTTTCATGTCAATGATTGCTTCGGCGGTGACAAAGAATGGCCTACCAAATAGGAAAATAATCTCCTTGTCTACTACCATGTCTAGCACAATAAAGTCCATGGGAAAAACAAATTTCCCCACTCGGGTCAGCACATCTTCAACCACACCCAAGGGTACTTAATTGACTTATCTGCCATTAAAAGCAAAACTCTTGTGGGCTTGAGCTCACCTATGCCCGCTTCCTTGAAGATAGAATAAGGCATAAGGCTTATACTATCCCCAAGATCAAAAAGAGCAAGTTGTTGAATGGATTTCCTAATAGTGCAAGAAACCGTGAATGAACCCGAATCTTTGCACTTTTGGGGCATTTTGCTCAAGAAAGATGGGGCTTCATGAATTAAGGCCACCGTACTTGGATCATCAAACTTGTCTTTGTGAGATATCATGTCCTTAAGAAACTTACCCCATAAAGGCATATCTCGCACAACATCCACAAAAAGTAGAGTAATTGTGATATCCTTCATGTAGTTAAGAAACTTGCCAAATTGTTTATCAAGTTTACTCCTAAGTAACCTTTGAGGAAAAGGGACGATTGAAAGATTTACCTCAGGTTCATCAAGGTTTGATGAACCGTTAGTCCTTGTGGACTTGCCTCCTCCTTTGCTTAGAGCGTGCTCCTTGGTTGAGTCATCATCATTGTCTTAAACATCTTCATCAACCACCTTTTTACCCTTATCTTCCACCACTTCCTTTGTGAGTTGAGGCTTGGGCATGTGAATTTCAACTTCTCTTCCACTCCTCAAGTTATGGCATTACATTGTTCTTTGTAAGCAGGCTCACCTTGAGTCGAAAGTTTGCTATAATTTCTTGTCTTTAAGGATGAAGCTTGTTGAGCCAATTGATTCTTGATAATTTTATTGTGATTTAGGATTTGATCTAGCTTGCTATCCACGTCGTTAATCCTCTTAGCACTGTTGCTTTTGATCTCTAGTTGAGACTCCAACTAGGAGTTCCATTTTGCTCTTTTAGAGGATTAGTGGGGCTTGATATGCTTGTTTTTGCATTGGGGACTAGGTTGAAAACAGGAAGGTTATTGTGGCCTTGATTGTTGAAGTGGAGGGAGAGGGTTCAATGTGCCTGCTTGATTTGACCATGGTAAGCCCGAGTGGCTTTGTTGTTGAGGCTTCCAAGAGTTGTTGTAGCCACCTTGGTTGTAGTTGGGTTGGTAGGGCCTCTGTTGTGGGTGACCTTGTATGAAGTTAACATCTTTATTGGAGCTTAGATGGCAGTCTTCATAGACATGAGGTCCACCATACATGCTACAACTAGTAGGAGCCATGTTCACTTGATCAACCTTTTCCATTGTAGTCTTGCTAATTGCCTTAGTTAAAGTATTCATTTGGGCACTAAGCATGTTGACTGCATCAAGTTATAAAGTACCCTTGACCTTGACAATTTCCCTTGATTGTTACTCTTCACCACAATAGCTTTGAGAAGCTAACTCTTCTATCAATTCCATAGCTTCTTGCGGAATCTTCTCCATTAGCTTTCCACTAGCCCTGACATTTAAAATGTTTCTATCATCATCCGAAAGTCCACCATAGAAGGTTTGAAAAAGTTGCCAATCATCTATGTTATCGTGTATCTTTGGAGTTCCTTGAATCTCTCCTATGAAGTGTAAAGTGATTCCCTGCTCTTTTGCTTGAAGCTTGTAATAGCATTTCGTAGCTTGGCGGTCTTGTGAGGCGGGAAATACTTGTTCTGTAAAGCTTGTTTTAGTTGCACCCATGTGGTGATCGAGTTTGCTGGAAGACTTTGGAGCCATGTTTGGGCTTCATCAACCAATGAGAATGGGAAAATTCTTAACTTGATTGAGTCTTCCGTAGCTCGAGCGATTCTAAATGTTTCAGAAATGTAATCAAAGTTGGCCAAGTGAGAGTATGGTTTCTCACGGTGCCTTTTATGAAACGTGTTATTTTGTACCATGGAAATCGTGCTCGGCTTAATCTCAAAATCACCCACTTGCATCGGAGGCACAATAATAGTGCCCAAATTTCCTTGAACCATTGGCATAGCACAGTGAGCCAAAGTTCGCCGTTGGGATTGAGGAGGATCCTTCAACCTTTATTCTCCTTGAACTCTCTCCCTCTCTTCTTGTTGGCGTTGATTTCATAGCTCCCTACGAAATTCACGTAGATTTTGGATAATATTAAGATCAAGAGGCGCTAAGTTAGGATTAGAATGCACTCTACGCATATAAGTACAAAGCCAAACACGTAAATAAGAGAAAAAGAAAGAAAGAGAAAGCAACCAAAAGGAAGTTGAGAAAAAAATAAAAGAGAAATTAAGTAAGAAAGTTGAAAACAAGAAATGCAAAATTATATGAACAAAATATGCACAAACTACATTTATGGTCTCTTATCTGTAGCCTAATTTAGGAACTAACCTAAATCCCCGACAACGGCGCCAAAAAATTTAGTGTCGAAATAGTGTCACGCAATTAATAAAATGAATAGAAATATGATATGGGGGTGAATGCACGAATTACACCAAGTTCAAGAATGAAAATGGGCAACCTGAGGTCGAACACGGGGATTTAACGTGTTACTAAATTAGGATGAACTATAGACTAAAAGTGTAGTGAAATGATCAATTGTTTTGAATTGAATCGGTTTTAAAACCAATCATGTTCATCAACAATAAACCAAAAATCAAACAAACTACTAATAACATAAACTAAATAAACAAGAAAATAAAGCAAACTATGGTTGATGATGATGATAGTCTCCAAAGCTCCAAGTTGCTCCAAGAAAATCCCCTACACTTAGCCCAAGCTCCCACTTTTATGCTCAAATGAAGAAATCAATCAAAAAATGATAATAAGTATGAAATTTAGCACTACTCAAGTCAAGAAAGCATTCTGATTTTTTGCTATAATAACATCCAGAATTCCCCTCAGCTTGTCTTCCAAAATCTTAGAAATGCATTTGTAAATAACAAACACACAGGCAATAGGCCTGAAATCAGTTACACCAGTAGCGTTCTGAACTTTTGGTATAATGGTGAGAGCAGTAGCATTTACTTCTCTCAACAACTTCCCAGTTTTGAAAAAATCCATAATGGCAGCACACACATCATTTTTAACAATACTCCAAGACTTCTTAAAAAAATTAATGTTGAACCCATCCATTCCTGGGGCTTTCCCTCCTTCAATGTCAAATATGGCATTCTTCACATCCTCCTCCTTAA
>CANXYA011943932.1:0-10961 GCA_948193465.1 Acalypha hispida
GTTAACCTTAAAGTAGAAAAGTAACCTAACACCCCATTATGGATTTACTGGATTCATCCAGCCCATTATGTCATAGTTAAAATTTTTGATTTGCCCTTATCATGTTTTTAGGGATTTTATTTAATCTTGGAGCCTAACAAACTCCCACCCCCCTCCCCCCCACCCCCCATCATTTATGTTGGATTTTCAGGAAGTTAAAATATTCTCCTAAAGACATGTTCTTACATCACTACAATTGATACTATGAAGTTTGCTTATTTTTAATTTAAAACTTGCATAACTTCATAGAAATCAAATGGGGAGGAGGAAGAAGATGTTTAAGGGTTGAACTAAGTTTAAGAAGGTCTCAATATAGTCTGGGATCAGATAGAAACTTTTTGGCATTAACCTAGTTGTTGAGAATGCCTCTAGAGTCCTTAGTAAAGGCCATTTCTCTTGTATCTTTTTATATCCCTTTGTCTAATGAATAATTAGTTTCATTAATTATCCTCGTAGAACCCAAGCTTTGTGCAATACAACTTATTTGCATGTGATGGGAAATGTGTTGAGTGATAGCAGTAATTGTTTATTATTGTCGTGCCCCATTCATTATTCTCCACACAATATGAAGTGATGATTTATGCTACTATCGAGCTTTATAAGGCTGCTATAAAGGAGGACATTAAGGAGCATATTGCGGACTATGATATGTCTTACAACAACTCAATTAATAGTGTAGATCTTGCCATACGATGGTATAAGTCTTACCTTGCATCTTGCGAGGCTAAAATAATGGAGAAAGAAGATGTCAAAGTCCTAACTGGTCCTAAAGAGCTTCACCAGTCCCTTTGAGGGACGTATCAGTATTTCTTTTTCCTATTTAGGTTTTAAGGAGGTCTTTGATAAGTCCTCCATTTGAACTTAGGCCTTGTGATAACTTTTGCGTTATGAGCTCGTTTTGTTACATTTCAGTTATGTAAGAACATATTTTTAGCTAACTACCCTCATGGGGTACCTTTTGGTTTGGACTTTGCATGTTTTAGATTCCTAATCTTTGCTTTTTAAGCATTCTTCAACAACTTTATTTAGTTGTTTCAACTTTACTTGGTGATCTACAGCTAGGGCATTTTGTTTGGTTGTTATAGGATTCCATCCTCAAACATGACTAGCTTCATGTATAGTAAAGTCGCCGTATCTAGCCCCTTGAAAGTCAATCATCGAATTCAAATAGAGAAGAGGAAAGAGATGGCATCCTTGATTACTAAACTTCCAAACGCTTATCAGATGTACGTTTTGTTTTTAAAACTTTGGGGGCCTCTTTTATATTATTAATTCCCCTTTTCTCTTTAGCCTCCCATCATTGGGCGTAGGATGGGATTAAGATTGACTCCTATACTCATTATTTTATTATTTATGTGCTCACACGTCTTATTTGTTTCTATTATGTGGCCAGTCGAGAATTAGATCTTGCACTGTAGCATGTTTATTTGGGGTCTTACCCTTTACTCTCACAGTACTCGTAGGATTTTAGGGGCTGTGAGCGAGTCAGTTTTTATCGCACGTCCAGTGTGCTTCCTATTGGCTCACATGCCGACAGACAACCTATTTTAGACTATCAACCATATCACAAGATGGTCAAGAGTCGCCACCCGTGCTGACCATACACGGAAAAAGGTGTAATATGGCCCGCACTTATATGACCTATTCACCTCATCATAAGATCAAGATCCAGTTTACAGGCCTAGTATTCAATATCCTATACTGACTGTTAAAACCATAATCAAACTGTTATATTATTACATTTTATAAACAAATATTATAATTGTTACATCAAAATTCTTATTATACAATCTAACCAAAAATAACAAAACGAAAGCAAAGGTAACATTAACCATAATCTAGCTAAACCAAATCTACGACATAAAACTCTAAATCAACTCGAAACTGGCCTCCATGATAGCTGCATAGAATATCTCCACAAGAAACACAAATAAAAATATTTCATACAGCCATATTAAACATCATATTATCATATAAACCCTAGATCTAAATCATACAAAATTGCTTTATTGACTCTAAATTCATTTAAACCTAATTAGCCAAATAACATGCATCTTTCGTTGATTTAATTAATCTAGTTATATTATAATCAAAACCCTAATTAATTCATATCAAAACTACATAATATAAATCAATACAAAACAACCTAAACTAGTGATCCAAATTAATGTTATCATTTGAACCAAAATAATTAATTTATTATCCTGCAAGTCTACCCTAAATCATATTAAAATCAATTAAACAAATTAAATTAACAAACTCTAATTATTTATCAAATTCCAGAAACTTACCTCCTACTGATCTATATCATTTAAACTCAAATCAACACAAAAACAATAAGTTAAATCATAAAATAGCAAATTTAAACATACTAGTACAATTACATACGATTTAAGCACAAATCAATGTAAAAATCATTAAAATTATAAAACAATCACCAAAATTTACACATATACATATCTGAATTAGAAAATTATTGGGAATATTTGTAACCAAACTCCAACAACAGACAAGGCCAAGAGGGGAATCGGCAATGCCCATTGCTGTTTCAGGTAATAATTGGCAATGCGGATTGCCGACTGGCCCTCAATGGTTGTTGTTTTGTTCTTGTTTTTTTACGTATAAAAACTAATCATAAATCAACCACAACATAGCCAAAACAAATCAAAAGTGTAATATGATATGTAAACAAAATATTTAAGCGAAGAAGACCTTTAAAAATTACCTTTTAGGTGATTAAAATGTAGTAAATAGGTGTATAGAAAAACTAGATCTAAACGGAACTAGCCTAATGTTGCCTCACTTTTCTCTCAAAATTTAGTGTTTTCTCTTTGATTTTTTTGCAATTTTTGCTAGCCTCAACACATGAGAAACCTAATTAGGGTTCCAGCTCTTGAAATTATGAATATTTATAGAGGAAATGACCTAGAATAGATGGTTATGATTGCATCTAAGTTTTGATCTTGTGGCTTTCATTTTAAGGGCTAGGATTAATTTCAATGATGTCATTCCTTTAAATTATAACCCCAGGATCTGCTGACATCAGTTGAAATTGAATTAAAATAAAAAATTGAGCCAAATAGGTTCGATTAGAAAAATGCAAAGAAAATAAAAAAATTGTCAAGTTAAATCGGCAATAGAGATTGTTGATTGGATGTGCAATCGGCAATACCCATTGTCGATTTTAACTCCACGAGCCAATATTAAAATTAAGCTTTGAAAAGCAAATATTGAAATAAAAACTCAAATTAATTCATATTTTATTGATTCCTATACACCAATTTTAATACTAATTTACTAGATATCATCATCGGGTCTTAGTACACAAATCAAAGGTTAAGAATTAACCTCCACTTTGCCAACAAATCTATGCAATTTTGAAGAGAATATGCAATAATTTTTCAAATTATGCATTACAAAAATCATGCATCGATATGTGTGCAAAGTACATGTTTTGAATAAAGAGATTTTCGTACCTAGTTAGATGCTCTTCATTTGAGGATTACACCGGCATTGTTAGTTCTGAGATAAAGAAATAATGGTCTTCGCACCTGAGCTAAGCTATTCTCAAAAAATATTTATCTGTGAAATATTTTCAAAATAAACTGTGATAAGGAAAAATAATTTAACATTTGAGCTAAATTACCATTAGAAAATACTGCTTTATGAAATATCTTAAGGAAAATAATAACCCAACATCTGATTTGAATTATTATCATTTTAAAAACATCCTACCTACATAATATTTTGAAAGAAATTTCTAAAATTTTATCATTCTAGATTTGCCCCAATAAGGGTCCCTACATATACATTTTCCATTTAATGAAAAATAGAATCAAAACTCACGTAGTTCGTGCATTGCATTTTCTTTCCATATAATGGCTGAAAAAATGTATATGCCAACGTAAAGGACTCTTGTTAAGAAAATTGATCTAGGGGACATTTGCGTTGTCTAAGGTTAATATTATAACACATCTGAGTGTTATAAAAAATCATTTTAATTTATATGTAGTTGAGCATAAAAATTAAAGTATAAATCTGAGATGATGAAAACTTTTCTAGAAAATATTTCAATTTTCTGAAATAAAAGCAAAATATTTAAAATTGATTGATTATTTTGAATTTTTTCTTGGATAAATGAATAACTACTTAGAACAGAGACTTACGTATGAGCCTATGCCAAAATAGGTCTCTTTTCTTTGTTAAAAATTTTCAATTATGCCAATTTAATTCAGCATATAAATCTCAAGGATTGATTTGCACTTTACCGAAAGGATTTATAAAAAGAAAATAATTTCTTTTAATTTCCTTTCTTTCCTACATTTTTTCTTCTCTTCTGCTCCTATTTCTTCACTCTTGTTTCCCTCTTCAATATTTTTTCAATTAAATTTCAACCATTCTTCACCAAATTATAACCTTATAATGGCAAATCGAGAAGAAATCAACGTTAAAGTGATTATTCCCAATGGTTCGGACAATTTTCATCCCGCTTATAAAGGAAATTTGGCTCCACCACGTCGTCTTGGAATTGATTACGGTGACGATATCCTCATCCTTGCTAAATCCAAAGCTCATGCCTCAGAAAAATGGCTCATTCAGTTATGATTTCTTCTAATATCCCTCCTCTAAAAATTAATTTAATTTTTGAATTTTAGGGTTTTTAGATTAGAAATTGTGTTTCTAGGTTAAATTTGAGCTTAATTCCTATTTAAAACTCACAAGACATTGTATATGATTGATAAATTGATGATTTTGGATAAAATATGTGTTGTTTTGGTTGGTTATTTCCTTTTGTTGCCCTTTTCTGCTCGTCACTTTATTTTTTGAAAATTTCCAGGTGAGCCGGCAATGTGCATTGCCATTTTATATTATAATCGGCGATGCTTATTGCCGATTTGCTCTCTGATCACTACTGCTCACTACCGTTTCTACTGATGCCTACAACTTTCATCTTATATGTCTTGTATCTTGTATTTGCCAATTTTACTTCTTTTTACACTGCTCTTACTTATTACTTGCAGGAAAATATAGACAGACATGTTCAAGGCTCTTTGAAATATATCAGACGCTTCTACAACAACTTACTTCAAGCTGTAAAAACAAGAGTTCATGCAACAGGACTTAAGAGCCTCATTCATTATTTCGGGAGAGAACAATCAAAAAGAAATTTTCAAGTGATCTTTGCCCTCTCCGAGCATTGGTCAGATACCACGCACACCTTCTAGTTCAACTTTGGTGAGTTGACTCCAACTATAGTAGATACAACTGCTATTCTCGAAGTTCCTTCTATTGGCGGTATGCTTCCTTTTTAGCAAGGCATGCTATTCAGAGGGTATCGTTCAATTCCCACTGTTCCAACAACTATTGGGTCTGGATAAGCCTCTAATAAAGGCATTATCTATCAAATATAAGGACATCATGCAGGCTTGTAGGAACTGTAGAGCAGATACACTCGAGAAAATCGAACAATATGCTCACTGCTTCATCTTTTACTTGATGGGTACTGTCCTATTCCCTGATGGTGCTGAGAGTTTCCACCTCTCCTTTCTTCCTGTATTAGCAGACCTTGATATGTGCAAGTATTATGACTGGGGTTTCATTGTGCTTGTCCATACCTTCCATGTTTTGGATATTTCATGTCGCACCAATAAACGCTTCCTGGGTTGTTCAACTTTTCCTGAGGTATATCTCCTTCTTTCCCTTCTCTTGGTTTATTTCCACTTCCTCGTATTAACTAACTTAAACATCCTAACTTTACTGATTGTACAGGTATGGGCCTATGAAATGTGCCTAGAACCTCTTCCCGATAATAGGAATGTGAAAGCTTATCCTAGACTACAAAATTGGACTGAAGGTAGAGGTATAAATCAACATAACTTGGCTGCCCAAAGAGAGTTTATGAACAACCATCCTTGGATCGAGGTATCATGTTTACAACAAGAAGAAATAAATGTGTTAGTATAACAAAACATTATTTATAATGACAACATATACCTATTTTCTTAATATACAGGTTGTGAGTGAGAGCTAGCATTTTGATGACGAGGCTACTTGGTTTGATAGAATGCGAGCTGCCAAAGGGCATTCTTAAAGATGATACCTGATGTGAGGCCCTACTTGTTTTGCCTTCTTCTTAGCAGAGCGGGTGTATGAATAGACTTCAAGTCCATATCACACATAGATCCTAAAATATCCTCCCAAAGAAATACTATGGCTCGAGTTTTCCATAGTCAAAAACCTGGATGTATCTAAAAGAGGAACTCTTGCTACTTATTAGTTGATAACAACTAGGCATGGAGAATACCTCACTTGGATTGGTAACCACTTAATTCAATTTCTTCGTCCTACTAGAGAGGTAATTATAAGTCCTTTTCATACTAAAAATGCCTTAAACTTTTCCATTTCTCATTATCTTTACTAATATTTCCCTTTTATTGCATCCCAATGAAGGAACACATATACTGCCAACAGTTGTAGGTTCTGATGATGATGAGGTAGAAGAAGATGAAGATGAAGAAGAAATTCCCAACCCTACAACTACAGGAGCCTCTACTAGCAGAACCAGGGTTTGCTCCTCCTGTTGACACTTATGGAGCTAGTCCCTCTCATATCTCTTCTCTTGCTCCTCCTAACTTCATTGGAAGTAGATATCATCCTCACGACTATTTCTACCCTATCACTCATTTTGATGGCATTGTGGACTTGGAGTAAGTACCAATGGCTCCCAACTTTGAATTCAACTTACAACCTCCAAATATTACGTATGTGAGTATACTATTTTTCCCATATCTTTCCTCTTTTAAAATATGATACACTTAGCTTAGAACCAACTTCATATAACCCTATTTTCATTAGGTTCCTGCATCTTTAGCTGAGCAATCAGAGCACGTAGCACACTTCATGAGTGTCGGCTTCGGTCAATACTGCCAACATACTGATGTAAGCTTCTTGTAAATTATAAAACAATAATATATAAAATATTCTCATGTATGATTATATATAACTAACTCCTTATTGATTATATTTTCAAACTAAGTTGAGATCACTTCGTGCTGAAGCCCGTCAGCTCTATGGAAGAAGAACCCACATAGAAGTTCTTGTTGAAGTTTATGCCTGTCGTATGAAGTGATTGAATGATAGTACCAACCATACACCTAAAAATGAAAGAGACGATGCTTATCAATAGACAAATTAGCTCATATTTAGCTTAGCTTATATCTTCACTTTTAAACATTATAAAACAATAGCTAGTAGCCCCCAGGATTATGAATTATTTATACTTTTATTCAGGATCTCATATATTATCAGTTGCTGTTTCAAATTACTCTCTTCTTCCTTCATTTATGTTTTATTTTTAAATTTGGCTGATCCTACCAGAATTGACAATGGATATTGCAGATTGCACGCCTGATCAACAATTCTCATTATCGATTAAATCGTTGACCAGTAACCCTGATTGCCGATTGCATCTATTTTCTTAAATAATATAAACAACAAACAATAGCCAATTTTTACCTCTCCATTGCCGATTTTCACCTCTCTATTGTCGATTTGAAGCCCTACATTGCCGATTTGGAACCTGAATTTTGTCCTTTTGACTTAAGAAAATGTCCAAAAGCAATCGAGAAGAACTGAGAATGATTACGAGTTCTATGAAGTCGAATGAATGGATAAAACTAAAAACTTATAAATTTTTAAGCCTTAGATGCCTCTCATTGACAAATAGCAACTGCGATTTTATCAATGCCGCCATTCGTTTCTGGGATCCTGTTGATTATATGTTCCACTTTGGTTCTTATGAACTATGCCCCTTATATGAATAATGTGTTGCCATAATGGATATTGAATGTACTTCCAAAGACAAACTAATCCCAGTGATATTAAAACCGAACTTCCCTTATGACCTCGTTCCTTTGCTAAACCTCCCTTTTTGTATCTATGAAGGCTTAACTGGTAATAATCATGTTCCAATGAGCACCTTCTTCCTTGATATTCATGATAAGAAGAAGAACAATCCCGATTGGAGGAGAATGATTGTTTTCTGCTTATATGCTCAATATTTGCTTGTTTCTCTTCATGTTCATTGAGACATTTAGATCTTCACACTCTTTGACCAACTTGAAGCTGGAGGTAACCCATTCCCACTAATATTGGTTGAAACAATTCATGATATGGACCGAATCAGAAAGAACGAAGTTCAAAGACTAGGTGGTAGCCCCCTGCTACTTTAGGTAAATGCATAAGCTGAATAAATTGCCATGTTTTCAGCTTAGTTGAATTATTCTCTCACTCTCCTTTTATTTGCTCTAACTTTTGCCTAGACCGCCTGAATTTCCAGGTTTTCAACCTAGCAAGTATCCTATCCTTTTTATTATTTTCTCTCCTCCCCTTTTCATTCTTTTTATTTATTTTTTCTCTCTTTAATTCTTTTTATATATTATTTTCTTTTTCTTCTCTTTTTTTTCTTTTTCTCTCTCTTTATCTTCAAATTTGGATACAAGAAAAGTTTGCTAATTTGACTCCACCTCTTCCAATCCTGTGAGGCTAAAGCCCTATTCTGCTTTGCAACACGGCAATCATAGGAGAACTTACCCTTGGAAGAAATTTCATTCTGCAGACCAATGGTCAATATGGTTCAGGACTTCCTAAAGTTTCAGATTCGCTGGACTTGTCCATGGTGGAAACATCTCACCATCACTACAGTGTTGCATTGTGACAGTGTTGCTCTTGCTGGATTAACCCATGGAGTTTCATATTCTCCTTCTCACCTGGTGAGACAACTCAAGTTGAAACAGAGCATTCTAGAGACCATTTCCAACTTTCACGATGGACCTCTCTCTGAATGCTTCTTGACTCACATTACTAATGTATGGCCATCCAAAAAGAAGCATTTCTTCAAAGATTTAGAGGCAAATACCACTATTTTTTATGAATATGAAGCTTCGATCACGAAAATTTTAGATTGTCCCACTATTGGAGAGAGGTAGACATTCACTCAACACCGACTAGTCATCATTCGTCATTCTCGTAGGGGCTAAAGACATTATATTCCTACTTTTCATAATTTATTTATATGCATCAAAATGACATTATGAACATCCATGTTTAATTCTCTTAGAATGTTTGAACTTTGGATTTATTTTACTTATTCAAACATTTATTATGATGGCTTTTGATTGCTAAACCAAGCTGCACACACAAAACATCACTTCATAAGCAATATTTTCCATTCAAACAATTGATAGAAATGATTCACACAAAGCACAAGGTTCCCAGTTACCATGTCTCATACAAAGTTACTTATGTTATTGAATAGCTCAATAACATGGTTTTCTATTCAACTATTTTCTCTCTTTCGCCTTAACTTTTGTCTAGACTACTCAAACTTTCGAGTTTTCACCCTAGTAGGTTGTCCTAACATTTTGCTTGGGCCGCTCGAATTGTCACACTTTCAACCTAGCAGTCTTTATTATTATTATTCTCTCTATTATTTCATTTTTTTCCTTTTTTTATTTTTTTTACCTAAACTCTCTCCTCAAACATAATATTTCTTCAACCTATTAATATTAATATGCTCAATGAACTCATTTCCTTCTAGGTCTATCAGCTTGACTGCTCGGTTACCATAAACTTCCTTAACTAGATATGGACCTCCCAGTTGGGCCTAAACTTTCCTGATGATTTGGAACAACCTGCTTAGACTGTTTCAAGAACAAATCGCCCCTTTTGAAGACTCTTGTACATACCCTCTTATTGAATGCCCTATCTACCCTCTTTTGGTACAAGTGCAAGTGATACATAGCTTTCATCCTATTTTCATCTATCAAAGCCAATTGTTCATATCTAGCTCGCATCCATTCTAGTTCAGGAAATCTTGACTATAAAGCTATCCTCAGTGACTCCCTTTTCATCTCTATAGAGCACACTACTTCACTCCCAAACACCAAACCGTAAGACGTTGCATCAATAGCTCTTTTGTAAGTCATTATGTAACCATTAAACGCATATTCTAACTTGTTTGCCAAATCCTTATAAGTCTCCACCATTTTTGACAGAAGCTTCTTAATATCCTTATTCGCAGCTTCTATAGCTCCATTTGTTTATGGCCTGTATGGAGAAGACTTGTGCTTTATCCCCTTCTCTACCAAAAACTGTTTTACCTTCCCCTGAAAGTGTGTCTCATTATCTGATATTATGGAATGAGGCGTACTATAAAATAGATCAATCTTCTTCTGTATGAACTCTGCTACCTAATCCTAACCCAGCTTAGCATATGACTAAGCTATCACCCACTTGGTAAAGTAATCAATAGCAACCAAAATATATCTATAACCATTAGAAGCTTTAGGATGAATGTCCCTAATGATATCTATTCCCCATACACTGAAAGTCCAAGTTACTATCATTCTCTGCAATTCAGTGGGCGGCAAATGACTTATATCTCCATATATCTGACATTGATGGCATTTCCTAACAAACTGCACACAATCACCTTCCATAGTTAGCCAATATAGTCCCTGTCTCATGATCTTCTTTGCTAGAAGTAGTCCATTCATGTGAGTTCCATATAGACCAACATGAATCTCTTCCATCACTTCTTGAGCTTCCTTTTCAGTTATAAATCTTAACTGCAACCCATCATATGTCCTCTTATATAACATTCCCTCAAATAAAAGAAATTGCGCAGCAAACTTCGTCAAAATCGTCTTATCTTCACTACTTGCTTCCTTTGGGTATTCTCCATCTTGTATGAATCTCTAAATATCATAGAACCATGGCTTCTCTTCTAAGAATAACAATTCATAGGACTGGTTTTTTTGAACTGATACGGATGACATATGAGCTACGAAAAGGACTGGACATCGTATATGATAGGCATACCAGTTTGGAGTATGTTGTTAAGAATGTATATCCTGAAGCTT
>CANXYA011945996.1:0-10561 GCA_948193465.1 Acalypha hispida
CCAAGTGAAAGCTGCAAGCAAAAGATGCCACTTTTGATGTATCAAATGAACAAGTTAGAAATGGATGACAGATGACAGAGAGACATATGGACATAGAATTTTGACTCGGGAAGTACTAGCCAATAGTGAACTCGGTGCTAATTTTCAATTCTCTGATATTTTACAAATCCTAAGGCTACAAGGTAACTTTTTTTTAAAAAAATGTAATTTAATGTTTCAAATTAAAATGAAAAGAGAAATAATACCCGTCATGCCTTATGATTTCATCATGCCAAGACTACCAGTCCATATTGACTAGGAGCTCTAAAGCAACCAATAAATGAACAATCACAAACTTTTCTAATAAGAAAACCCTAGTAAAATTTCACAAATTCTGATTAATTAAGCGTCAAAGAATGTCATTACATTTTCAGAATAACACAAGTTCATAACACAACCAGTAGACCAACAGCTCACATAACGGCTGATGGTAGCAAGCAGCCTACTAAGAAACAGATTCAAATAAATAGGCAAAAAGATAGAGTATCACCCAGCTGCAAGCAAGTAAAGTTTGGGCAAAAAAAGAAAATGAAGAGAGGAACACATACTGGGTAATAAGAAGTACATCAATAGTGGAAGGATCGATCTCATCAAAGTAAGGCAATGCAGCCATTCCCGAATAAGCCGGATGAATTCCACAATCAAACTGGAGTATTAAATAAACATCATCATTATTCATTACAAGTTGGAACTTAAATCTAAATAATAATCAAAACAAAAGCTATTAAACAAATTAAGTACCAAAACGGTTTTTCCTTTATATGACATGTAAACACAAGAACGACCGACTTCATTTCCTGCTCCAAGAGGAGTTATAGTTAGCGTATCCCCTTGTCTTGTCGCCGGAGCGTCTCGTCTTTTAAGAGATGCTGTTTGTGCCATCCTAACAATTCAAAATTAAAATAAATTCATTTTGCAGATTAAATTAAATAATGGACTCAAATTTCAAACACACCTTCTCCTTGTGACTTTCAACACTCAAACCAGACAGCAATGGGAGCGAGCGATTTCGAAGCGGCTGGTTTTAACTTTTAATCCAGACACCAGCAAGACGGCGTCGTCTTTACTCTTTTCTACTCTATGTTTTCCTCTTTTTATCTTCTAAGCTCAATTCCCTAAAAGCCCACCAAGTTTCAATATTTTTCATTCTTATTTTTAATCTTTTTTTTTTTCAAATGATGATATGGAGAAAATACAGTAGCTAATCAATGTTAAACTCTTGAGAGCCACCGTTCTCGTGTAGCTTTTGGAATCTAATTAATTTATTTTCTAATCGGTTTATTATTTAATAGAATTTAAAATAATTTGTATTAGTATTTGGTAAAAAAATAATAAATTATAATTTTTATTAAAATTTATATAACTTTTAGTTTTACTAACAACTGGTAAAAAATAAATTGAATTTTTCCAACTTATTTTTAAATGTTGTTTTGGATATCAAATCAATTTTTTTCAAACTTCACTAAACAGCTAATAACAAATTAATCAGTTTAAATTCAAGTTAAATTAAGTTGTTGGGTGTGCCAAACGGGCGCTAAAAATTCAAGATTATTATCGGATATTCTCCAACAGTCTTTATATATCACAAAAGGCACATTGAACTTACCTGGCAGGAGTAGTAGAACAAAGTAAGCACAAACTATACATTAAGACGAAATTAATTTTCATTACTCTAACATCTATCTTATTACTCTCTAATTTCATAACCTTATTAGTAAAACTCTATAAAGAAATAATCAAATTTCATCAAAATGAACACAATTTTGTTTTATGATAATATCAAAAGTATGGGCTAAGTATAAATGTAAATGTGTATGTATAGAACGAATAAAAATTTCATAATAAAAATAATAAACAATACTATGTTACAATAAATTTTTATATTGTGATTCATGTATATAATTGTTGTCAATTTCAATAAATTGTCTCATAGTGATGATTAGTAGTTTACGGATTGAAATTTAGGGTGAAAATCCCTTCGCTCCGCTCTTGATTAAAATAATAGTTTAAGATTTAAATTCGCTGAATAGAAAAGAGAAGGTATTAAAGTTAATATTTGCCTAATTAAAACGAAAAAAATGTCAAATAAGTCCCTAAACTTGTACTTAAACTTCAAATCAGGACAAAATCAAACTTTCAATCAGAAAAGGACACAAATTAAACTTTGGCCTTCAATCAATCCCAGCACTCAATAGAATAATAATAAAAAAATAAACCCTCAGTGCGTGTATTACAAACGAGAAAATAATAACAGTTTACAAATTACCCACCATAGTCATAGAGATTATATTACAGAAAATAAAATAATACGCCTCCATATTTCAACAATACCCACCACACTCTTTTGCTTTCTCTCTCTCTCTCAAAACCAAAACCCATCTCTATATCCATCTCATCTTTCTATTTATTTTGTTTAATCATTTTTTAAAACTGAAGTAAATTTGTTCATTTAGGTTAGTTTTGAAGCTGAGATGCGAAGCTGGAGGAGTCCTTGGAGCTGATACTGAGTTGAGATTCTTCTTTTAATTTCAATTTGAAAAAGAGAAAAAAAAGTGGGTTAGTGAGAAAAAGTGTGAAGTGATGCATACAGTTAGTAGAGATGTCATTGACTCTCATAAAAAAATGAGTTTGTTCTCATCAATGCCAATGAAAGAGTATCGAAACATACCTATTTGTCCAAAATTGTTTCCAAAGTGTTGACATAATAACCAATAATTTGTGATTATAATGAGCCACCGAAGTTTCCATGAGCACCATCCGGTGGCGATTTTCAGTGATAACCATAAGTGAAAGAAGTAACAAATTTGATTAAGGTTGATGATAAAGAAATGCAAGAAAAGTAAAAAGAAGAGCGAGAAAATGAGAGTAATTTTGTTAAATTGTTTATATATGTTTCAATTGGAAATTTGTTTGATTTGGTTATTGAAGTTATAGTAAAAAATGAAGGAGAGAGACTTTCCATTTAAAAATGAGTTTGTTGTCCAATTTTTATTTTATTCATCTTCAATTCTAATTTGGGTTTGTTATTGTATGTGAATCTTGTTTTCCCTCATTTTTAGTATATCTTTTCTTTCGTTTTTTATTTGGTAAATTTTCAACTGAACAACATCTCATTGATTTGTTTCCTATTTACCGAGAAAGTTCATTTGATATTACAAAATTTGATTGATTTAGTATAAATACTTAATTCCTTTTCTTTATTGTTAATTTGGTTAAGTTTCAGCTAAATTTATTTGATAATTCATTAGGATTTTAACCAAATTGAGATTTGCTCTCTAGTTTATAATTGTTTTTCAATTCACTTTCTTCATATCGTGGTATAATGCATGCGATGCTTTGTTGTCAAACATGGGGTTAATTGAAGGCCAAAGTTTGATTCGAGCTCTTATTTGCCTTAAAGTTGAATTTGTCCTGATTTACAATTTAGGCACAAGTTTGGGGACCTATTTGTCATATTCTTCAATTAAAAACCTAGGGGTTGTTTAGTTTAAGTCGGGAATCAGAATTGAAATAGAATGAAATAGAAATTGTAGTTTATAAATTGTTGTTTGGTTGATTAAGTAATGAGAATGAAAAGACGAATATTTTCACGATGTTTTGTTTTATTTTGAAAATAATTTATTTATGAAAATAACGTAATATATTTATTTTATTATAATTAACATAAACTATGTGTTATTTCGGTTAAATTTATTAATTATATAAAAAAGTAGATGGTTGAAGGAGAAATGGAAGAGAATGGGAATGATTCCTATGAGAAATGGGAATAGATGATTTCCATTAATGGGGAATCTCATTCCTATTCCACACCTAAAATAATGCATCCAGACACAATCATTGGAATTTATTCTCATTCCTATTCCGATTTCCATGAAAAACTCGCAAACTAAATGAACTCCTATTGTAAATAGATAGGTTTGTACAAAAATTAGGTTAATGTATAAAACAAATAATAGAAAGCAACCTTAACTTTGAATAGTCTAACCCTAGCTCTATATCATTAAGAGCGAGATCAAATAATTCGAGAGAATGAGGAGAAAGATATTACAACATCAAGGTGAATCATGTCTATTAAGAATCGTAAGTTTTTTTGTCCCTAAATTAATTGAGCAAAGTAATTGGTTGATTTAATATGTTTATTTGGATTATCAATCTTGCTTTCGCTTTCACATAATAGTTAAAGCATATTAATATAATAACAATTGATATCAGAGCTTGATTAATAAACTATTAAATCACCATTGGGGTTTTATGATAATTGGGATTTTTAAAATTATGAGGTTTAGTTAAAATAGGCTTACGATAGATTTAACTAATATTATTTACGTTAATTGGTTGAATTTAATGGCCTATTTTATTGAATTAATTTGGCGTATACGAATACTTATTGTACCCAATTATATTTGTATTAAACATCACTATTTTGGTCGATTATCCAGTGTATTTTTATTCAAAAAAAATAATAGTAGATCATATGTTTGGCTGAGTATGGCATGTCTAGTAGTTGAATTAAATGGAATATTATAATTATGCCATATACATAAAGGTGAAGTATAGAAATTTGAATAAAATATGGTTAAACTGGAATTTGTCTGTGTCCAATCATATTTCATTTACTTAGATTGGAGTCAGGATTACACATGAGTAATGGCATATGCATGTGTTTTGTCTTTTCTGTTAACATAGTAAATAATGATTGTTTTCATGTGTATATCTAATTTTTTGTTGTTTATTTTCATATTCTACTTGACCAATATACAGTTAATGGTTTGATGATTAAGGAATTATTTCTAAGTTCAACAAACCTACAAAAAATGATAACGAAGAAATGCGTAATCCGACTCAAGATGACCCATAACATTTTAAATGTAAACTTCATATTGGAAAAGTATTTGATGCAGTTCTGGATGATAAAGAAAAATTGCAAGTCCATTGATATGTCTTATACAATTTGGATCCTATAAATCTGTTCATTGAGTATGTATCATCTTATTTTCTATATTCAAATATTTTCATTTATTTTGCAAAAAAAATGATGGTGTAATAATGTTGTTATCATTAGGGAGCATCAAAGCATAATTAAGTGGCATAATTGAAGCAAAAATCGAAATCGTGACATATCTAATGTAGAGATAGAAAGAATTCATCATTCAAATTGTGTCGAGTGGTTTCAATCTCATGTAAGTACATGTTTTTAAATGGAATGTTAGAAAAATTAAAAAAAAATGTAAATTATGGTAATTTGCATTTGTTTTTTTAGGTTGAAAGATTTCTTGAGTTATAAAGTCCACGTGTTAATAATCAAATCACATGGTTGTCTCGAGGTCCACATTTTATTATAAAGAGATACAAAGCATATATAATCAAGGGCATGAGATTTAACATCAAAGAAAAAGAGAGTTGTAGAAAAATAAAAATAATGGTGTTATGGTGACTGTAAAAACATCAGAATTGCAAGATGTTGTCTGTTATGGTGTGTTGAATGACATAATAGAGTTGAATTATTATGAAAAATACAAAATTGTGTTATTCAAATATGATTAGGTTGATGTTGAAAGGGGAAAAGGAATAGGTTCACTTGGCTTTACACTTAGACATGGCAATTGGGCGGGTTGGGTCATAAATGAGTAAGGTCAAAATGGGTTAGGTCATAAATGAGCCGGATTATAATTGGGTCGGGCCACAAACGAGTCGGGCTTGAACGAGTCGGGTTTTAAACGGGCCGAATTTGAAACGAGCCTGGCTTAAATGGGCTGGGTTTGAAACAAGTCGGGTTTAAACGGGTCGGGTTTGAAACGAGCCTGGCTTAAACGGGTCAAGCCACAACGAGCCGGGCCAAAACTAGTTGAGCCATAAATGAGCCGGGTATATATTTTAATTTTTTATTCGAAGTATAGAAATAACTAGAAATATAATGTAAAAAATAAATAGCGGTCATCACGTTTTTTACCATTATAATAAAAAAATTTATAAAAATACTGCCGTCTAAAACGGGTTTCGATATTATAATTATTTGATACGAGCCGGGTTTAAACGAGTTGGGTTTAAAACGAGCCAGGCTTAAACAGGTTGAGTTTGAAACGAGCCGGGCTTAAACGGGTTGGGTTTGAAATGAGCCGGGCTTAAACGGGTTTGGGTTTGAAACGAGCCGGGCTTAAGCGGGTTGGGTTTGAAACGAGCCGGGCTAAAGCGGGTTGGGTTTGAAACGAGCCGGGCTTAAACGGGTTGGGTTTGGATTTCACAATTTTTCTCTGTTTAATGCTGCCATGTTGGGCAAGCAATCCTGGCGTATTCACATGTGTCCATCCTCTTTGATGGCTCGTGTGCTTAAGGTGTGATATTTTCCTCATATGGATATTCCACAGGCTCGATTGGGATCTAATCCCAGCCTCATTGGGTACAGTATTTTGTCCATGCAAGAATTGATTGGTGCTTGTGTTTATCGACGCATTGGTTATGGGTTGCAGACTCGAATTTGGCAGGATCCATGGCTGCTTGATTTAAACAATCATTCTATTACTTTTGTCATGCTTGTAGGCCTTGAAGATGTCTTAGTTTCCTCTCTTTTGCAAGTGGATTCAAAGACGTGGGATATGGATTTATTGTTTGATCTTTTTTCTGCAAGAGATGTCACTTTGATTCAACAAATTAAGCTCTGAAAAGGTGCTTTTCCTGATAGGTGGGTCTGGAATTTTTCAAAATAAGGTGATTATATAGTGAATAGTGCATACTCTACATTATTGGCTCAACATCAAGGTGGAGTGTAGCTTCCTTTTTCGGGTTCATGGTCATCTATATGGAAACTTAAAGTTCCTGAAAAGGTTAAGCTTTTTCTTTAGAGGGCTTGCTCTATGTGTCTTTCATCTTTGCATTCTCTTCTTGCTTGTCGAGTGGTTTATGAATCAGTTTGTCCGTTATGTTCAAATGAGATTGAGACAGATCTTCATGTGCTTTTTAGTTGTGCTTCATATTTGGTCTGCAGGTGGTGTTAATGTACTTCAATTTGATAAAACTGATTTTAGGCATTGGTGGGTAAGTGCTAGCCTTTTTTCTCAACTTCAGAGTTTTGTTTCATTGCTATTCTTCTATGGCAGGTCTAGAATGCTAGAAATGATTTTGTTTGGAATAATTCTCGATCTTCTCCTTGTCAGTATGTGCTACAGGTTGAATTATTCCTTGTGCAATGGACAATGGCTCAAACTACGCCTAGATATGCTCTTGTTCATCTAGTTAAAATATTTTTAAAAGAATAATTCTTTATTTGTCAAAACCTTATCTTCCCAAGGTTTCTTTTACTCTTTTCCCAACTTCTTCCACTTCCAACACAAAATTTTACTTCTTACCTTCCAAAAAAATTACACAACAATTTTCTAATTTTTTTTAGAATAATGGAACTATCTTTAAACTCTAAACTAAAAGATTACCCAAATCAGAAAAAACTCTTCATTTCTCTCTTTATCTAAAACTATCATCATTATATTTTTATATTCATAGTTTAAAATTTATGAAGCTTTTCGGAGTTGATTTGAGAAAGTGTATTCAAGTTGATGTTTATGTTCATATGCATAAAAAAAAGAAGATTGAATGAAAATGGAACAAATGAAGACCATTTATTCAAGTGAATTCAATTTTTCTTTTTATTTTGTTCTTGTCATTTAGGGTGGTTCAATTTTTTTTTTTACTAAAACAAGAATGATTCAACATTTTTAACTTCATTTTCAAGAAATTAAGAAAACTGTTCGGTTCTAGCAGATTCACGGTTTCAGGCGGTTGGAACAATTTTTACCGGTCTGAAGCGGTTTAACCGTTAATCCGGTTCAATAGTGCTAACCAAACCGGTTTGGTTGACGGTTCTCGGTTTAATCGGTTCAACCGGCCGGTCTGGTCCAATTTTTGAAAAACTAATTTGAAGTGTAACGCTGACGTTTCTTATGCAGCTGATGGTTCGACATTCTTCGGCTGTGTTATTCGAGATAGTAATGGGGAGTTTATTGATGTAATGTGGTCTTTTTACTTTTATTATTTATGTAGAGAAACTCATAATTTATATTTGAATCTGTTTCACCTAGCATTAGCAATTGATTAATGTTCAAGTTGTATAAGCTCTTGAAATTTTGTTGTAATTACTTATTGTGCAACCTCATATTATTAACAGTTTTAATGTTAATCATACTTTTTAGGTTGTTACAAAATACAATAGAACCTCCCTAAATTGATACTTTATAAATTAATAAACTCCATTATTTAATAAAAAAACAATATATCGACTCCGTAGAATGTGTCTAATTTAATAATTCTACTATCTATTAATTAATACAGAATGAAAAACACACTACATAGAAATATTGATTTATATTTCATATAAATATAAAAATATTATATATTACATATAGAAATTTTAATCATAAAATCAATATTACTTACAAAACAATCAATTTAAAGTATTTTCTTTTTTTTTTTCTTATTTCTTATCTTAAATTGTATGTTTTTAGAAGGAATATTGAAAATATATAGTAAATTATATTTGAAATTTTTTATATGAAGGTTCTATAAATTAATAACCACATTAATTAATACTTTTTCTTGCAACAGATCATATTAATTTAGAGAGGATCTACTGTAGTAATATTGCAGGACCAATTCAAAAAGAACTAGGGATGTTAACAAAGGTTCAATTCAATCACTGATCTTCCTAAAATATGTTTGCTGGGGATATTACTTCCTCTTTAGGACAATTGAGGAGTATTTATTATTTCTAAGAAAATTGAATTTTATGAATGTGTTTAAATTCAAAAAAAAAATGAAGTACAATAAAAATGTTTTAAAAAGTGAAAGAAAATGCAATTGCTAGGACTTGAACACTTGCCATCTTCAATTCTAAAAAATTGTTGTTTACCAACTGAGCTAGCATACTTAGTTGTGTTTTAGGAACACTTTACATATATATAATAATAGAAAAAAGGTACAAATATGGTTATCAAATTGAATGATTGATTTTTCTTAAGATAAATGACTTTTAGTTTAACTTAGCTAATGATTATTACTCTAAACATTACTTATATTTAAATATTTGCCGATGTGCTACAACAGATTATCTTATTTCATCTTCTTCAACAAGCCCTCTAAGAAATTTTCTAGTTTTATTTTTAGATTTTGAGTTATTAGTCTTGTTAGCAATTGATGTTGTTGCTGTAGCTTATCCTAAATTAGTTTGAGTTTTTTAATTTTCTCCTCCGTTGTATATAAAAAAAATACTCTATTTGCTATTTAAGATTTCTATTAATTATTAAATTGAATTTATGAAAGCATATTTTTCTATAAATATTTCATACTTAAAAGCTTCTACTACATTTAAAAAAATTAGAATTATTTAATTTTAATACAAATTATCATATAGTTTGGTTTTAAAAATTAAGTTAACTCAAATTATAACATTTTTCAAAAACTTTTATAACGTAAAACAAAATATATCACATATATAAAATAAGAGCTATAATTGTATTAATGTGAGAGGCGTCTTGACGATTGGATCTTGCAAGAAAAATATGATATTTTCACAATAAAATTGGAATTGGAGATATTTTAAACCTAATACTGTTGGATTTTAGGGCGTAGTTTTAATTTCAAAAATCAAATCAGTTGCACAGCGGAAAAACTAAAACCCGTCAAGAATCCATGATTTCATATAAATCGAAGGACGGTTTTGAAATTATTACCTTAATAATTGGAGATGCCACAAATAAAATTGTCTCGCTTAGGTGCTGTCCTTTCGACGACCACCCTCTACAAGTATCCACACGAACAAATTTATGCAAGAATGATGTGTGCTAGCACTTTTGAAATTTTTTCTAAAATTCAATAATTCTCTCATGTGTTTTTCTTTAAAAGTGGCTGGTCATATATTAATGACTTCGTTTTGAGTTAGAGTTTTCCATAAAACATATCTTATATTTATAGAGATAAAAAGGATGTATCGTAATCGCATTAGAACTCTTTTTCCGGCCATAAAAAGCAATTTTAATCACATTAAAACTCTTTTGTCCAGCCATAAAAACTTATTCTAATCACATTATAATTCTTTTATCTAGACATAAAATAAGAAATCCTAATTAAATATGGATTCTATGTTTTATCCAACTCTAATTGAATTTAAATTAAAATTCTAAACACTTTAGGAAATATTTAAATTCTAAATTTAAATAAATAAATAATTTATTTTAACTTTAAAGTAGTCGTTATTATTTTAAATTAAAATAATTTATTTTACATTTAAAATAATCCTTATTATTTTAAATTAAAATATGTAGATTATCAATTTTCGTTTCTAGCCCGTTCTAAGTGTGCGACCCTATAGGTTCATTTAATGTTGGCAATGGACTTAAATCTCATTTAGAGTCCATAAATTATAAGCGACTTCTAGCAAAATATTATAATTACCCAAATTAAGTGAAAAGTATGAGACAACCTTAATAATATTATAACATAATCCTTTCGTCTCACAATATTATAATTGAATATAAGA
>CANXYA011947930.1:0-10148 GCA_948193465.1 Acalypha hispida
TATTAATTATCAAAAAAAAAAAACCATACGTGTATATATATATATATATATATATATATATATATACTAGTATAAATTTTTAAAGATGACACAAAATGTCCAATGGTCCGTGAACTATATAATAGAGGTTGTTCTCTTTTAACATGCATCATATAGGCGTCAACTTTTCTAGTATGGATTAGGGAAATCAAACTCGAGATTTCTCAATTCTTAGCTATTTTCCCCTTTAAATGGCTAATTAATTTCTTTTATTTGGTTTGAATATCTCTTCAAGTGAAGAATAAAGTCCTGGATGTATTAGACCGTCTTGTTCTCTAATTCAAGATAGTTTCCACTCCAAAATAGATTTTAGATAGTTTTCACTTTGAGATAGTTTTTTTTTTTACTATTAATGCAACTGCTTCATTAATAGTTAATAAAAACACTTTGTTACTTCATTAATGACAATAATTTTCCTACCAAAATTTTTAATTTTTATTTTTGTGCACCTACTCATTTTATAAGTTATTATTATTAGAAAAAAAAAATTAAATATTTATTGTAAATTTAATTTAATAAACTTTTCATTCTTTCTTCATAAATTCATGAAATTCAACTCCACTCCATTTGAAAAGTAATTTTAATAGTTTTGTAATGTTAAGTTATTATTATTTTTTTATATAGGTATTAGATCACTAGACACCCCGTTTCACGGTTGTACAGAACAATCTCTAGTCGAGAGATACTCCACTCTCTCCCGATTGGGGTGGGACTCGAACTCGCGACCTATTTAGGAGTGCAACGTTTAGTATTAGTAGTTTTGCCACTAGACTAAGACCCTATTGGTAGGTTATTATTATTTAGATATAAATATTTTTGTATTATTTGTAAGAATATTATTAACCAGTTTTTATTATGAATAATAAAAAAATCGTTTGATAAGTTATTTTTTTTAATTTAAAATTCATAATTAACATTCCAATTTTTATAATTAAATTCTTCTCTTAAAATATGTTAAAAATAAAAATTAAAAAATTAATATATAGAAATTTAAAATTGAAAAAATTTTAAAATATTATTTTATATTAAACAAATTGTCACATTCATTATATTTTTTTTTTGGTAAATTAAGGGGCGAAACGCCCAACAAAAAAGAACAGACTATGCTATATTAGCATTGATAATATCAGCTGAAAGAAAAGAACGAAGACCCGAAGGATTTGGCTGAAGAAAAAGCACCTCATAATAAGAACTAAATGCCTTGAATTAAAAAATAAAAGATAAGCTTGAATTAAAAAATAAAAGATAAAGATGTATCATTAAATTTTTTTTTTAAAACTCGAAATATATCAATTGTGAACATTACACTTAAAAAATTTGTGTTTTAAACATGAAAAAGTAAATAAGACTAAAAAAAATATAAATTAGTACATAGTTAATTAATAAAACAAACAAACAAACAAACAAATAAATAAATAAAAGGTTAAATAAATTATAAAATTTTATAATTTTTAATTTATATTCCATAGTCTTGAATTTTGTAATCAATTTTTGAAATTTCTTTTATTAAAAATATACTATTCAAACCTGGAAAAAAAAATAAAAGAAGAATACACATATTAGTAAATCAAAAAATATAAAATTATATAATTCTAAAATCACAATTAATAGCACAAAACCAACTCCAAAATACTTATTTGCATAAAAAGAGCACAATATTCAATAATCACAATAAAATAGATCCATCCATACAAAAGTTTTAGCTACACAAATCTCAACATACAAACATAAAAGTATAAATTATCCTAAAGTTCATAAAAACAAACTAAAATAGATAGAATTACAAGTGTGGAGCTATGGTGAAGCTCAAAGTGTGAGAGATGAGAGCCAATTTCCCTTGGTGAAAGCTTGTCTCCAAATCTTCTACTTTTAGCCCTAGAGTTGGTGAAGATGATGAGGATAAAATGGACTTTTAGTCCTTATTAATGAAGAGTGGAGGAGAAATTGAGAGAATGTGAGGGAGAGAGAGATGTAAATTGATGCCCCTTTCTTGTATTTGTTTAGTGTTGGATCATTAGATCTTCTTTGGCCCCTTCTTTTTGGATTTTAAGCCCATTAGTGCTTGTGCGCCCATTATTGGCCCTTCGGAGTGGACTTGGACTCTTTTTTGTGGACTTCAATCCATTTCTCGATTTTTGTATCAATTCATATCCACTCCAATAATGCCTACACCAAAATAATATTGATAAAATGCATTTTAAGGCACCAAAATACAATAAATGCACTATATTTCTAATAAATATGCTCAAATACGAAATGATGAATGTAGTGGTTCCTAGTCAATAAAATATAGAAAACAAGTTAAATTAATTGAACTAAATGGGTAATGCACATAAAAATTGATAATACTAAATTAGTAATTTTTATGTGCTCCCACATTTTAGTTGATTTTCTTAATTGTAGAAGTTTAATTGAAATGATTTTCTTAATTTTTATGTGCTGCCAATTAATTATGTGCATAAAAATTACTAACATGGGTAACTAAACTCGTTTAGCACATAAAAATCATACTAAATTAATTGAGTTGGATAGTGCAAAAATTACCAATTATTATCATTTCTAGGTTTATTTTCATCATTGGAGTACAAAGGTGTGTTGAGAAATCAAATTTGGAGCAAAAAGAGAAGTTTGAAGTCAACCTCAATTACCAACGACACATTGTTTTCTTTAAAATATTATTATTTATCTTATTGTTGATAGTTAGTTATTTTTTTAATTGTGATTTGTTGAACATGACTAGGGGCTAGACCTTTAATTGATGGGTGATGCCATAGCGAATGTTGGATTGTTAAATATTATAATTACTTTAATTAATTGAATGAGGATTGCTTGGGATTTATATGTTAATTGTGTTTTGTATTATTTTTTTGCCTAATTGAATGAGGATTGCTTGGGATTGATATGTTAATTGTGTTTTGTATTATTTTTTTGCCAACTCAATATGCATGATTAGTTAGTTTAACAACAAACGGAAGTTAAGTTCATCTTAGAACACCGTATTTGATATTCGTTTCTAATAACATTGTAAGAAATTGTGTGTTGTTGATTCAAATGGTTATGACAAATTGTATTGTGCTTAATTTAGCGTATTATTGTATGAACGTCAATGTGTCATGCATTAACCCATCAGTGTAAAACGAATGCTCACTTAGGTATAAGGCTCATTCATATAGTTACCATCAAGCATCTAAATTGATTAGTTATTACAATACGACATTCATGCCCACATTTTTATGTGCATTACCCATGTTAGTAATTGATTGATCTTAGTACTGGCATTCATTCATCACTTGCATTTTAATCATTGAATTTAGTTTGAATCTCAACCAACCATTGTAAATATTCTCTTTAATCACTACGCAGCTTGTCTTTAATCCGTTCTTAGTTTAAGTACGCCAAAATCCTTGTGTCCGTCATTGGATTGTCCATTTTGCAATTCGTGACTACTTCATCCATCCATTTTCTTTTCCATATTTTTCATGATACCATGTCCACATCAAGTAAATAAATTGAAAAAAAAAAGTTGAATAATAATATTTACGTTGACATAAATTAATATGATTTTTTTATTTTAACATAATTTAAATTAAAATCACAAACTTTTTTTTATTTAGTAAAATCATAAAATACTAAAGTGTAGTTGATTTAAAAAAAAAAACCAAGCCACCAAATAACTCTACTCTTTAGGGCTGAAATATCAAACCGAATCTTAAATTAAATCGAACCAAATTAAATAAAAGAAATAGTTTGTTTCTAAAATAAAATGATTTGGTTCAAGTTTAAAACTTTTAATTATTTTGTTTTTTATATTAGTTTGGTTTCTTCCTTTGAACTATCAAATCAAACCGAAAATCAAATAATAACTTTACTATATATTTCAGGGGTAATTGCATTAAAATACACAACCTTTCAATGAAATTGCAATTTAATTACGATCTTTTATTTGTTGCAAATTAATGCATGACTTTTCAAAAATTTACAAATTTGTACATAATTCCATTTTTAGGTGGTCGGAGCTGACGTGGCATGACACGTGACGTCACTGCCACATAAGATGCCACGTTATTATGCACCATTTTGACTTTTTTATTTTTTATTTTTAAAAACCAAAACGATGTTGTTTTGGCTGAAAAAATTAAAAAAAGTAAAATCAATTAATCTCTCTTCATCACACCAGCAATTTAATTAACAAATACCCAGAACAAAGATATTCTCACCCAACTCAAAACAAATTCTATTTTCATCAATTTAAATCGTCTAGCGATAATAAACCCATTGATAACAAATACCCAGAAACTGGAAACGACGAAACAGATTCAAATCAACCTAATTTCACAAACTCCAACTGGCCATTTTACCTACAATATTAGCTCCACTCAAAGTAAAATACGTAATGGACCGAATCGAAAACGAGCCCTGCTTGAAAAAACAGGTCAGAGGTCTGTCCGCAGTAGGCATTGCCGAGCGAGCTCGATCCAACAATAAGCATAGTCGAGCGGCAATAAGCATTGTCGCACAAGCTCATTCGTGCATAGTACTGGATATTTTCCTTAAGTAAAATCAAAGCTTTTTTTTTATTCATTTTCCATTCGTTTTGAACTATTCTATCTTTAATTATAAATAAAATAACCTTAAAAATCGATTTCATACATCAAACTCATGAGAACTCTATTGGTCATCATCATTGGGTTTGGATGCACAAATTGAGGGTTAACGAATATAGATATACATTTAATTCACATAAATTATGTTTATATATGTACGAATTTATTTAATTATCTAATATTTGTACATATACGTGTGATTGTAATTTTATTTTTACTTAAATTTAATAATAAAATTCAAAAATAATTTTAAATTAATTTATTAAAAAAATTTGGTTTAACCAAACGGAAATTTTTTAACAACAAAATTGTAAAAACTAAATTATATTATAGCGATTTTAGTTTTTCTATTTCCCGCTCGGTTTACTTTTATTTTTTTAACTTTTAACTAAACCAAACCTATCAATTCTCATATTTACTAATATTGTTGCAGTTCAACTTAGGGTGTAAATGAGTCGAATTGAGTTTTCAGGTTTGCAAACTCTAGTCATTTAATAAACGAGCTTATGATTTATGTGCAAATTTAGCTCGTTTATAAACAAGTTGAGCCCGTGTCGACTACCACAATATTCATTAAGTATTCGCGAGTTCACGAGCTTTAATCAAGTTTTAATATTTTTAATAAATTTTAATTTTTAATTTTAAAATATTAATAATTGATATTTCTTCTAAAAAATTATGTGAAATATTTATTTAAAAAATTAATTTTAAAATATTATTTATATTTATTGAATAAAATATAAATAAAATATATAACAATTTTTATTTAAATACATATACATTAAGTAAAAAATGGATAAAAACAAAATTGCAAAGCTTTAAATGAGTATTCGTGAATATACTCATTAAGATGTTAACAAACTACTTATGAATGTTAACAAGCAAAACAAGAAAATATTCATGTTCATCTTTTTTTTATTAAACGAGATTGATATTTATATTCAAGTTTGGTTAGTATATAATTAAATCGAGTTCAAATCAAGTTTAAATTGCTTCTGAGCTACTCATTCCATTTACAGCTCTAAGGTCATCTCCAACCTTTACTTTTATATTTTTACTCTTACAAAAAATATAAGAGATCTTGAGTTCGAGTCTCACCCCCTATCGGAAGAGAGTGGAGTGTCTCTCAGCTTGATATTAGTCTATACCAACGTAAAACAAGGTGCATGGTACTCCAGTAGTCTACTACCTAAAAAAAATATATATAAAGTGACATTATCTCTAAACTTTAAAATCTTAAATGGAATACTCTTTATATATTCTCTTTACATCACATTTTTTAATATTTTTTTAAAACTTTTCTCATACTTTACTTTATTACCCCATATTAATTTTTTTTAACACTTTCACTCAAAATATATAATGTAAATTACAATATATGCTTAAAGTGAAATTAATTAAGAAATTAATTTGTATATCGCATGATAAATTAAATTAATTTTTAAACATTAACAATAAGTAAATTTAAAATATAAAAAAAATAATAGATTAAATAAAAATCTGTAGCTAAACAAAGAAAACAAAAAAAATGAAGATTTTGAATATATATAATAGCGGTAGAGTGAATATAAAATTGTATCGTCAAATCAAACCGTAAAATAATAAGATTATATTTAAAATTTTTTAATTATATACAATATAAATAAACTCATAAATCATAAGATTTCAACTTAAATATTTTTCTTAATTTAATCAACTTAAATAATTAATTATTTCATTTAGGCTCCGTTTGTTTCCAGGAAAATAAGTTGTTATGGAAAATATTTTTCTTGAAAAATATTTTTTTAGAAAATATTTAACTAGTAACTTATTTTCTGTTGTTTGATAATGGTTATGAAAAAATATTTTTTAATATCAATTTTGTTATAAAATTATTAATTTTTTAATAAAAAATAATATAATAAATTTATTATATTTCAATTTAATATTTTAATTATTTTGATCAAATTTTTTTAAAAAACTAATAAAAAAAATTACAGCGGCCGACCGATGATCGGAGACCGGTGATAGCGGTTGGTGATGATCATAAATCATCTTGAATGGTTAAAATATCAAATATTATACATTTATAAATTTTTTTTGGTTAAATACATTATTTTCAAATTTTGAAAAATAACTTCCCATTTCCAAAATGGGAAATTATTTTTCTTTCTTTTACACATATATTTTCCTTTTACCTAAAAAATATTTTTCAGTTGGCTTTTATTTTTCAGGGGCACAAACACTAAAAAATGAGAAAAATATTTTCTGGCAAAATATTTTCCTGAAACAAACGGAGCCTAATGTACAAAAGTATTAAATGAAATAGCATTTCATAACTAATTTTGGACCTAAATATATTATTTTAATAAAAGTAGTCAATAGAGTCAAAAAAAAAAATTTATGTAAAAAAAAAATATTACTTGCTAAAGTGTAATTAAAAATTTTAAAATTTCAAATTAGCCGCAAACTCTTTAACAAGAGTATGGATTGAGATTGAAAAATAGTTAAAAATAAACTCTTAAATAAGAGTTTGGCGAGAGATACGTGAGTTTGACCATATCCACATGGCTGAAAAAGTCATAAAATCCAGGGAAATTTTCACCCAACACTACAAAAACAAAAGAAATTTTAAAAATACCTACAAAGAAAACTTAATACAAAAATACTTAGGCTTCGTTTGCTTCAACGGTTGAGGGAGAGCGTTTGCGTTTTGCAAACGCACCAACAGCTTCATTTTGGAGCTGTTAGAAGGGAAATGCTCTCAAACGCTTCTCCAACAGCCAAACCAAACGACACCCTATACTTTTTCACTACAGATTTGGTAACCACCTTCCCACTATTTTAGAGCACAAAAATAGAATAGGTAGTGTTGTTATTTTTTTACTTTTGCAGTACATGGCGTATTTTCTACTAAATCCATTAAGAAACCGATTGTCTGGTCTCAAGGCCAAGGCCCATTGATTAACGACATCCAACTCAAGAATTCAAATTTCAAATTTTCATTCCCAAAATTCAAATTTTAAATTTTCATTCCAAAAATTCAAATTTCAAATTTCAAAACGTTAATAAAAGCCAGTTGGGATCCCACTTTGCCCAATTTCAAATTTCCAAAAAATTACCGTTTGAAATGCCCACTTAAAAATCAATTCAGTTTCCCTATATATTCTCTTTCTTCACTTCCTTTTCAAGGCTCTTTCTCTCACATTCAAGGCTCTTTCTCTCACATTCAAAACTCAAAAAATCAATTCTGCTTCAATAACCCAACAACAAGAAGAAAATGAGAGAGTGCATTTCAATTCATATTGGTCAAGCTGGTATTCAAGTTGGTAACGCCTGCTGGGAACTTTACTGTCTTGAACATGGCATTCAGGTTAGTCAATATTAAGTAAATCATTAGTTCTCGTGTTGTGTTTCAACAGATTTTACTTCATTGCAAGCAATTTAATTATTTTTCTGGTTAAATTTTTGAATTTTTTTGATCCCGTTCTTTTGAAATTTTGAAATTTTTTTTTGTCGATTTTTCTAGTGTACAGTAGGGCTTGTCCCATTTGAATTTGAAATCTGGAAGAGTGTTTTCTTTTGTATATTTTTAATGGAGATTAATTTTGTGGGTGTTTAGTTATGTTTTTTTCGACTTATTTGTTCAGCCTGATGGACAAATGCCGAGTGACAAAACAGTAGGAGGCGGAGATGACGCATTCAACACTTTCTTTAGTGAAACTGGCGCTGGAAAGCACGTACCTCGGGCTGTTTTTCTCGATCTAGAGCCTACTGTTATTGATGAAGTTCGTACTGGAACTTATCGTCAATTATTCCACCCTGAGCAACTTATTAGTGGCAAGGAAGATGCTGCTAATAACTTTGCTAGAGGCCATTACACAAGTAAGCACAAACAAAACCCGCTTTGAATTAGTTTACAGAACTGAAAGATCTTTAGTTATTATGTACGATTTGGGTATTTATTGATGGAATCTTTGTTTTTCGCGCAGTTGGAAAAGAGATTGTGGATTTATGTTTGGATAGGATTCGGAAGCTGGCTGATAACTGTACTGGATTACAAGGGTTTTTGGTGTTTCATGCTGTTGGTGGTGGGACTGGATCTGGTCTCGGATCTTTGCTTTTGGAAAGGCTTTCTGTTGATTATGGAAAGAAATCGAAGCTTGGTTTCACTGTTTATCCATCACCTCAAGTTTCAACTTCTGTTGTTGAGCCTTATAACTCTGTTTTATCAACACATTCTCTCTTAGAACACACTGATGTTTCTATTTTGCTCGATAATGAGGCTATCTATGACATCTGTCGTCGATCACTTGATATCGAAAGACCTACTTATACTAATCTCAACAGGCTCATCTCTCAGGTATAATAACTATTTCACTAGTAATGTTGGTTTCTCATCAATGCAAAGTCTGTTTTCATTGCATTTGTATTGAGTTTTCCGCTATTTGGTGCAGGTTATTTCGTCATTGACAGCTTCTCTTCGATTTGATGGAGCATTGAATGTGGATGTGACTGAGTTTCAGACTAATTTAGTCCCATACCCGCGAATTCATTTCATGCTTTCATCATATGCACCTGTTATTTCTGCTGAGAAAGCTTACCATGAGCAATTATCAGTAGCAGAAATAACCAACACTGCTTTCGAACCATCTTCAATGATGGCAAAATGTGACCCACGCCATGGTAAGTACATGGCATGTTGTCTGATGTACAGAGGAGATGTTGTTCCAAAGGATGTGAATGCTGCAGTTGCTACAATCAAAACTAAGAGGACAATTCAATTCGTTGATTGGTGTCCAACTGGTTTCAAATGCGGAATCAATTACCAACCACCTACAGTTGTTCCTGGTGGAGACTTGGCTAAAGTGCAAAGAGCAGTGTGCATGATTTCGAACTCAACCAGTGTTGCTGAAGTGTTTTCGAGAATTGATCATAAGTTCGATCTTATGTACGCCAAGCGTGCTTTTGTTCATTGGTACGTCGGTGAAGGTATGGAAGAAGGTGAGTTTTCAGAAGCTAGAGAGGATTTGGCCGCACTCGAGAAGGATTATGAAGAAGTTGGTCTTGAATCCGGTGAAGGTGATGATGATGATGGTGAAGAGTATTAGGCAGTGGAGTGGGAGTGTTCTGTTTTTTATGCCAATGGACTCATTGGTTTGCAGTAGTTTAAAATGAGTACTAGATCTTATTACAAGTAGTTTCTGGTTTATGGCTTATCATTAGTACTGTTTTCTAATACTCTAGCTTATTTTAATGGTACTTGCTTCTAATTTGCAAAATGCTTTTGCTTTGCTTTGGTAATTTGTATGATTTTGATTGCAAACTCTAAATGGCAAATTAACCAATTTCATTCCAACCGTAACAATAACTCAGAAGTCTCGGATCAATTCATAAAAAAAAATTTTTGAGATGTAAAAAAATGAGATTGATGTTCCCAAAATGAGACAATTTGTGAATTGTGAAAAGAGACATTATTATTCTGAGATGCATTTGCCGCCTTATTAGATTTTCTATTAACATGTT
>CANXYA011974439.1:0-10513 GCA_948193465.1 Acalypha hispida
TAATGACATTATTAACGTTTAAGTGAAAAATTATAATACACTCGTAAGAAAAACATATAATTTATAGTAGAACTTAAAGCATTGTAGTCGAATTTAACAGTTTTAAATTGGAAAGAACTCGTTATAAGCTCATTACATAGCGAACAATTATAACGATTATGGTAGTTAATTCCTTCATGTGATTAAAGTACACCCAATATTGTCTAAAACAAGAATCTAATTTTCTTTATAAACTCTTTAACACTTGTAGCTAATTTCAGGCAGTACTTAAACACTAATCTATTGTGCTCTTTTTTAGCTAATTGTGCAACTAATTAACCAACAGAAACCTTTTCATGAACTCTTTTATAAGCCATAAATGTACATAACCTATAATCTAACAAAGAATGAAGTAAAAATGGTAAGAAAATGTACACCCTAGAGATGTAAAATTTGTAGTATGTTATTAAATCTCTGAAAAAAATAAATAAAAAATACATGAATTATTATTCATCATGAAAAACTTTATTAATAAGACAAAATAATTATTTGATATGTATTGAATATTTGAATCCATTATTACTCTAGTAGTACACTAGCAAGTAATAATATATCTTGGATTGTAGCATAATTGACAAGTCTTTGTGGAATTGGACACTTTTTTTCTCTTTTATTTATGTGTTTTTGGGCAAGAGACTCCTATGGCTAGGGCACTTTTATCATAACCACAAGTCATAGGATATGTATGTCCATGAGATTAAGACTAGCTCTCTCTTAAAACATGGATGTTTTAAACCATCATGTTTATAACTCTTATGATGTCAGTTAACTATTTAAAAAAAAAATATTTGTGAAAGAAAATACATTTCTGATTAGATCTTTGCTTACAAGTGTGTGTTATAAGTAATTTATGAATCATATTAATGTTTTAAAAAATTAAAATAAAAAAAAACAAAGAAAATTTTATTGTTTAAAAGTCTAATATTCTGTCTGCGAAAGGTTGTCAGGATAAGCATCACATCAAGAAAATTAAAAAAGAAAACTAAAAAACCCTAAAATCTATGAGAATAAGAATAATTGATATTTTTGAAGAAGAAGAAGAAGAAGATAAGTAAAGTGAAAATACCTTAATAGACCCATAATCTTTTAGAATTTACAATGCTGCCACTTTTAAATCAACTTCACCTTACAAAGAGAATCTGCAGAAAATATGTATAGCAGCTTATAAATAAGAATATGCATGGCTCCTCATACGCCATATACGGAGGCCATCGATACTCCGGTGGGCTCTGCAAATGGCATACAGGGAGCCAGGCACATACAAAAATATGTGTATGTATATATATCACATAAAAATTTCTTTTAAACCATGAGTATGCACGTATGTATAATATATGATTTGCATGGATCGATCAAAACAAAATAAAAACGCATGATTTAATACAAAAACAAGCAAGCTATATAGAAAGTTTGTCTTTCTCTATATGATTAGAGCACAACACAAGGATAAGAAGGAGACATATAGGATAGGAGGAGAGAAATTAGGGCAAAATATAGAGAGAGAGTGAGAAAGTGAAGGAAGAGTAGAGATTGAAGGGAAAGAAAGAGTGTTATTTATGGAGAAGAGAGAAGTATGGAAAAATAAATAAAGAAGTAGAACTAGGTCATAATCAAATTATATAAGAAAAAATAAAGACCCACATGAATATTAACCCTAAAGAATTAAATGAAAGAAGAAGCTAAATCTTTGGTAAGTTTTAATATTATGTAAATTGGATTTGTAATGTGTAAATTTGTGAGAGAAAGAAGGAAAGTCGTGGGGTTGTATTTACACCCCAGCTTTGCTACTAAATATAGACACTATGATTTGAGTTTGTGGGTGAGAAAGAAGATAGAAAAATAAATTATTATAATTATAATATAATTTAAATCATAATAAGTTATAATAAAAAATGTGATTTTAGTGTAATAAAACACTGATTTACTAGTATCTTAACCTTTTTAATAAATTGTCGATTTAATTATTTTTATGTAAATTAGTGATTCGTTCATACTCCTGCGGTATAATATCTATTCGTTAATGAAAAATTATGATTTTCATGGATACTAAAGTATCGGGATCGATTAGAATAATAGAATGTTATTTGGTATTATAAAAAATAATTAGAAAGAAAAGGTGTGGTTACCACGCAATTTCCTAAGCAAGAATTGTATTGAGTTCTGGCTGGGTCGTAAAGCAAATGTTGCTTTTCTTCTCTGAACCTCATTTTGTCTGTAAGTGCTTGGCTACACATGGACATGGATTCTCTCTATCTCCCACTTTCCCCCTTTCTCTTTTTTATTTTATTTATTTTTCTATAAATCAAAATCAAACCAAAATACCAAATTCAATATTTAAACCATTTTAATCATATTTTAACCCTTTTTATTCTAAAATTTAATTTCTCGAAGTTCTTTTTCATACTACCTAAATCATTTTAGATTATACTTATAATTGCATCCATTGCATCTACTCACGAATTTTTTATTTAACATCATGTTGAAAGACAATAGTAATATTTTTAGTCAGAACTCAGAAATGCGTCTAGACAATTATTAAACAGAGCTTAGAAAATTCATGTCATTTAATTATTATTTATGAAAAAATTATAACATCAAGAAGGTTTTCTTTTGTTATAAATTTTAATCGAAACTAATTATGTAATATAAAAAAATTATGTAATAAAATAAAATAAAAAGTTTTTTAGGTCGGAAAACAACTCTATAAAGAATTTCTAGAAAATCAAACTTTTAGAACCGTTAATATATATAATATATCATGCTAGGCAACGTCTAAGATATATTAAAAAAAATTATATAATATAAACTTAATGAATTTAATAAGTATCATGCTTAGCAACTGAGATTCTCTAATCTGTCTTAGCATAAACTTTTTCTGTTTAGATCTTTTTAATTAACTTTTAGTTACCTAATTCATTTGCACTTCTGTCCATTCATCGAATTAAATAAAAATATATAACCCACTTGTACAAATAAATAAATATATAATAATATCAAGATTAATTTAATCTTTGGCCACATATAAACATGTAATATATATATATACATGACCTAATTTAACTTATTATATAAACATTATATAAAGAACATGAAACCCTAGCTATATATAATATATCTTTTTCTTTGTCTCATATTTGTTTTCTCTTCTGGTTGGATCTGGTAAAATTCGAACGTAAAAATTTATAAAAGATCACAGTCCTTATATTTTGAGATGAACATCTATCTGCAGCATGCAGCTAACCCAAAAAAATTATACAAAATTATAACGTTATGTGATTGTTCTATGAATAGTCAGTATCCTATCCTTGTAAGAATCTTTTGCTGTCAATATAAGGCCACCAATAGAATTTTAGGGTTGACATTAAAAACAACAGGACTGTCAGGTTAGTCTTCTGTGTTCTTCTTTAAGCTTTCATCAATTTTAATTATGAATTTCTTTTAATTATTTCATTAACTATATGTATACAGTATTTACATTGTTGAAATCATTGATCCGACAATATTCTTTGTTTAATTATATTCTGACAAAGTTATATATTTTTTTGTATATGATTTTATTTTTTTTAGGTATGCATAATGCATGTGAAAATGTAATTATTTTGCTCCATTTAAATTTAAATTAGGGCTCATTATGTTTCTCACATTATTTGCATTTCTTAAAGTTTGTTTTCCCTTATGTTTGAAGAAATGAAAATAAAAGAAAATGTAAACATTGATAATGGATATATAATTAATTATACATAAATTAAACTATAATAAAAGATAGTTATATTTTTTAGACTGAATTTTTAAAATTTTAACTTATGAAAAGTATTTTTTGAAAATTCTTAAAATGTGTATTGGTTTCTTGCGTCACGTATAATAACTACTCGATCGAGAAAAAAAATTATATAAAACAGAATTTTTGGTGTTCCCTGTATTTATATTTAATTTCTGCGATCAAAGTATTTTTATAACAATAAAATCAAACAATATTATTTTGATTAGTGAATAGTTAAAGTTTTTTTCTAAAAATATTTTAGGTTATTAATTATTCGGAGTTTTAAATCTAATGAATCTGAACCAATTCAAATTGATTTAGACATAATTATACCAACCAATTAAGTTGGCCAAGTAGTTAAACGCTTAGATACTTGATGGGAAGTAGAGTTCAAGTTCTGAGTTTGATTTCCATTTTTATTGGAAGAGGGATAATCGGACGTCTGATCCCTCATTGTGCATATAATCCGAATCTGAACCACAAAAAGGTAACCTATAAAAAATATTGAACTACTAAAAATATTTCTATCAAATATTTAATACTGTTTCAAACATGTTAGTTACTATATATAATTTGATTTAACGACTTAATGGTAGGTAAATGGAGAAAGTATAATTAAAATGATAAAATGGAAAAATATAATTAATTAATCAAATAAATATGGGATTTTGCGGTTGTTAGGGTTTCAATATCAATTAATTATATAGTTCTATTACAATCTTTGAATATAATTATTGCTTGATTAATGTATGGTAAAACTTTAGAAAGAAAAAAATAGTTTGACAAAATTTGGATCGCTTTTTATTGGATTTATTTGGTTGATGTTCAATCTTTGTTTCTTTTTTAATTATGAATACCACTTTGTTAGCTCACGAGTCATAAATTTGTCCTTCAAAATGTAACAAAATAAAATATGCACTTTTATTGAAAAATGTCTTGTCTGCCACTAATTTAATTATAATTTTGTTGGAAAATTTTTTGATTTTTTGCCACGATTTTTAGATGTTAATTAAGTTTTCTTATTATTAATAATAATTAGGGCTGTAAATGAGCCGAGCTGTTCGCGAATAACTCGGTGTTCGGTGTGATTTGAGCTCGACTCGGTTATAAATGAGCCGAGCTTGAACATAGAAGTTGAGCTCGTTTAATAAATAAGCCGAGCTTGAACATCTTGGTGTTCGGCTCGTTTATGTTCGTGAACAGCTCGTTAAATGTTCATGAGTCTGTTTGCGAGCTTTGTTCGTGAACACGCTCATTTATAAGGTTCGTGAGCTTATTTTAATCAAATTCTTATCAAATTTATATATATTTAATTAGAAATTATTAAAATAATGTATTTTAATTATATTTTATTAAAAATATAAGTATTTTATAATATTTTTAAGTCAAAATCTTATTTAAAAATATTTTTAAATAAAAATTTTAAATTAAAAAAGCTCGATTAAAGCTCGTGAACGTAAACGAGCATCCCGGTGTTCTGCTCGGACTCAGCTCATTTATAAACGAGTAGAGCTTAAATAGGAATTTTAGACTCGGTTAATAAACGAGTCGAGCTTAAATAGGAATTTTAAGCTTAAATAGGAATTTTAGACTCGGTTAATAAACGAGTTGAACTTGAACACATCAAAACTCGGCTCGGCTTGACTCGTTTACAGCTCTAATAATAATTATATATCAAATTAAGACAAAATAAAACTCATTTTGTATATTTGATAAAGAAAGGGCTTGAAAATGTGTCTCTAAGAACAAAATACTATCATGAATTAAGAATATTTACCAAATCTTGGAATATAGATTAAATTTGTTTTGCTCTGTTTTCTTCATTTAAAATAATAATAATAATAAACCATCCGATATTTTGGATTTACATTAATTTATGTATGATTTTGATCGGGTTAATTTGAAACGGAGTGATACTATTTTTATATATTTTCAAGTTTTTTTTAATAGTTAATTTGAAACAGAGTGATACTGTTTTTATATATTTTCAAGTTGGGATTGGAGATGTTTTCGACAACAGATTTATTTAAAAAAATCGTGAAATGTGATCTAAAAAATTATGATTGGCAATTATGTATAAAAAATCATATTGAAAAAAAAACTTATATTATTTTATATAATAGCAATTATTTTATAGATAATCATTCGACATTTTTAAACCAATTAGATTTGTCATATTTGAACCGAATATTTTTCATCAATTATTAGTGGAAAAATGTATATATTACAAATTAATACGCCTAAATAACCGAAATACAGTATATTCAACATGGCCATAAAAATAATAGAAAAATTTCTATTAACCATTTAATGTAGTTATATTTTTAAAGATTCGAACTCAAATACGAGCGATTTAATTTAAAAAAAAATAAAGAAAAGAGAACTGTAGTGAAAAAAAAGTAGGAAACAGAAGATATTACTTAGAATGAAAAATAAGTTAAGAGAGGGAGTACTAATAATAAGGAAGAAATGAGAATGAAAATAGGAAATTGATGTGAACAAATCGAAAGTTTTGATCCTTAGCCATTATAACCCTACATTTCCTTATGTAGCCCTATTTTTAGTATAACAGACAAATTTATCTTCATTTTTAATATATTTTTTTTTCATATAATTATTATTATTATTTGCTTTCTTTGACCTCTTTCTTGTGTTTTGACATTAATTTTAATCATTACTTAATTTCTCTATTATTTATTTATTTAGATGCTACTTACTTACTATTCAATTTAATTTGCATCTACATTATATATTATATGAGTTTGAAGTTATTAATTAATTTATGAGTTAATTGTAAAATAAATTACTTATCAAAAAAATTGCAAAAAAATATGCAGACTTATGGAAAGTTTTTGGGCTGAATTTTCTATGTTTTATTTGGAAAAACATGAACTCAAGGGTATTTAATGACAAATTTGATGATACTTTGTCCATTATTTACCATTGTATAGTTGATTCAGTTGCTTTATATAATTGCTTTCATCCTTCATTTCCTTATAGCGGTAGCATAGTTTTTAATTCATTAAACGCTATTTTTAAGCTACATATGTAATGATCTAATTATTTGTGTTGTTATTACTTGTTCTTGTGTGTTGTAGACTCTTGTACGGCGAAAGCATTACGAGTACAAGTAATTTTTGGCCACATCTTGTGGTATTCTATAAAGAATTATTACTTACCAAAAAAATTGCAAAATAAGTTATAAATTATGCAAAAATAGCATTTCTGGTATTGAAATTTTACAAAATTAATTATACATTTTTAATAAATTATTGTGCCGTTTAAAATTTAGAAAAAAAAAATCTTACTACGTGTCAGCCAATAAATATTGTCACAATTATTTTTTTGTGATATGTTAAAAAAAATTATATGAATTTAAATCATATACTAATTATTTACCAAAAACTAAAAGTTCATAATTTATTTTATCCAATTTCAAATGTTAGATTTAAATTGATATATTTATAATGATATTTTTTTCATATTTCAGGATTTTTTCCCAATTAACCCTTAATTTATGTAGTTCAAATAATTCATATACTATTTGTTAAGTCAATCTCTATTTTTTTTTTCATCCATCAATATAGTAGGGTTTCCTTTAATTAAGATGCTTTCTAGGGTTTTTTTTTTACTCCTTAAAGTGCTTATAGTTTAGTTCAAAGACCAAGTTTACCAATCTGGCCATAATGTTTTTTTGTATATGTTTTTTTAGAACTTTGGTTTATTTTGAGACTGCGAAACCAATCCTTAATTACAAATTATTTTATAATAAAATCAAAATTGATATAACATAAAACATTTCATTGTGATATGAAAAAAAATAACTTTTTCAAAATAATCAATTATTAAAATAAAACAACTAAACGATGAAAGCGTTTACTCCGACTGATGAGAGATTTCGAGTTTAAATCTTCTCTTCCATACTAATAACGTTGACGCTTTCATAATATATCTATATTAGTAAAGTTGACACTTTCATAATACGTATTAAAGGAGGAGTACTTATGTGTACCTCATGTACAAAAAAGAACTATATAGTGTCTTAAAGTCACAGTAAATTTCTTTAATTATTTATTTCATAACCTCGGCAACGGCCTCATATTCTGTGGGAATATGCTAAGTTTGATTTTATTAAATTTAATGTAGGCATGGAGCTGCTTTACATTAATTTTTAATTAATTTATTTTTAAGGAATTTAAATTTAAATTAGTAAAAATTGCGAAAAAATCAGTGGCTCCACTTGTATTAAATCAAAGATGTAAAGAATTTAAAGTTGAAGCACGTCTTTGTGCAAAATGCATGCATTTGTGCTTTCTCAATTCAAACAAAATCATTTTCTTGATTTCTTGTCACACATTTTCTTTATTTTTACACGCTCTACTTTAATTAACTAATCCCCAAAACCCCACTTCCTTTCCAAAATGCCGAGTCCAAATTTTTCTATATTGGTAATACACGCACTTAATAGAGTAACTTAAACACCGTCTTATTGTTAGCAAGTTAATTTCCGATTAAAAGTAAATTTCAAACACAAAATCTATTGATATAAATTTTTTCATGACATGTGATTTTATTACTGTATCAATTTTAAAAATATATAATTTTACTTATAATAAGTGAAAGCGAATCTTAATTTATCTTATACTCAATTCATAAATATTTTCTTAATTTAAATTAATAGCACAATTCGGGCGGTTTTTGGAGAAGTATTATATTTCAATTATTGAGTGATTTTGATGTTGGATATGTATGAAAATACAAACTACATGAATGAGTGAGTTTTTAAGGAGGTGCAATTGAAAAGTAGGCATAAGTGTATACTCAATGCGTGCAAGGGTGTGTCCATATTTTTGTTCGTTACGTCTATCAATATCTTTTCACCTTTTCAATGTTTCCAATATGGAGGCCTACCACCTTGTTCCAACATTTTCTTTTTTCTTTTAATATATAATAAATTATCCTCCGAATTATCATATCAAATTTTTAAAACGATAAAATTATCCTCCAATTATCGTATAAAATTTTTAAAATTATACAAAATTTTTATATTTATTTGTGGTTAGAGACTGATTAATCTGTTGAAATTTTGTTTGAAAATTATTAAACTGATTATTTAATAATTGATCTGTAAAATAAACTGTTTTAAAATTTTATCGACATATCTAATAAGTTAATTAGAAAGAAATTCGTCACATTTATTTAAATCAAAAGAAATTTTAATAGTATTTTTTTTACAAGTGTAATCATTCATGCATTCTTTGGTCATATATCGGATCATCAGAATATCTCCACAAAAAAAAAGTCATTATCTTCGTACATAGGAGCAGCGGGGTCATAGCTTGAATATTTGACCATAAATCAATTATATTTTTTATTCTAAAGTATGGAAAAGATTTCAATTTTAAATCTTATTATCTAATCTTTGAATTATGACCGACTTTGAAATATGCACGTGTAAGTAATTTTGTGAATAAATAATTATAATATATATTAATTAAAAAAGCTAAAAATTCTATATTTATGGATATTTTAGCTAAAGAATATTGAAATTATGAAAGACTATTAATTTATAATTATTTCGGTTGTCTAGCAATTTAACATAGATCCAAGATATTTCATTGACGCGTTAATGATAAGATTTTATTTGTCCCCTCAGCCTAATTTTTCCAATCAAATTGAATAATTTGTTGTTTATTTTCTCTTACTAGATTTTTAATTTGTTAAATTAATGATTTAGTGTGAGAGATATATTCGTATTTATTTTAATTTTACTAATGAGTGAATTAATGAACGAAAGTAAAAGAAATGAGGTTTAATCCTATTTTATTTAGGGTAAAGATTTTTTTTTATTCAGTATTTGTGTTCATCTAAAGATTTTTTTATTCTAAATTTAATTCGTTTAGAAATTCATCTACAGTTCTTGGTTAAAGTCTTAGATTTGCTCTGTTAATTATCAAATTCATTTCACTCTTAGTTCGAGTCTGAGTAACCACTTGTGACCTAATAAAATTTCTTTTACCTATAAAAAGAATTATGACAAAAAAGAAATATGGAGATTGAAAATAGTAATATTTAAAAATTGAGGACTAATTAATGGAGTTTTAGTATTTTTTTTTTCATTTCAAAATAAATGTTGAGATTATTTTTAGAATGAAATCAGATAGTATATGATTCCATAAATTAGTCAAAATATGCTAAAGGAGTACATCATATTAATTTTAATGACGTAGTTAATTGCAATATTTTTTTTAAAACAAAACAATGTTTTTTTTAACATAACAGCGAAAAAAAAGTTGTGAGACGTAATTAAATTCTCCATTCATGTTTGTGATTTTCATTGTGACACATATATGGAAAATGAAATTCAATTTCATTGTGATTTGATAGATGGTAATCCGAATCCAAGTACATCCTATGAGTCTGTAACGAAATAATATTTAACTAAATATTTACAAATAAATACTAATAAAATAATATCAATAATTTTAACCTAAAATTTATCTTGATAAATTCATAAAAAAATTTAAAAATTGAAAATATTTTATTACACAATTGACAAGACAAGAACCATAAATGTCCAAAGGTGGTGAGGGACGAACAGGACAACACAGTGAAATTGAAAAGATAAAATAATTTTGTATAAATTTTGTTTTGATAAAATTCGTATTTTCAGACTCAGAGATTCTCAGGTTTATTAGAAGCTGCATGCCTACT
>CANXYA011975231.1:0-11495 GCA_948193465.1 Acalypha hispida
AATAAGCACGCTTCTCTAAGAGCCAAAGCTTCAAGGACGAGAGGGGAAGAAATCATCCGGTACCTTTGAGTCTTACAGGAGATAATTATATCGAGATGATCTCGCATGAAGAAATCATCCGGTACCTTTGAGTCTTACAGGAGATAATTATATCGAGATGATCTCGCATAAGCTTTTCAATAGCCCCTCTGGATTCCTTTTTAGATGTAGCAGCATCAAAATTGATTTTAACCAAGCCAACGGGAGGAGCAGACCAGCAAGAAGGGGAACAAGAACCTCGCAACAAAGGCCTAGAAAGATTAGGGCAAGCAATCGAAACCTCTTGACATAGAGAGAACTCCGTCCAAGACTTTATAGCAGTCTGCATAACTAGTGAGGATGTGGAGACAAATTCCTAAAAACCAGATTATTACGTGAAGTCCATATAGCCCAAAGCACAAAACATGCTAAGTTTAGAGAACCCATGCCATCACTCATAGCTCAAAGAGCTACCGAAAGGTGTTGCCATTTATAATTAAAATATGATCTTTGGACAGTCGCAGACCATAAATTTAAAGGTTCTTGCATCCATACTTGTCTAGCAAAAGCACAATTAAAGAAGAGATGATGCTCGGATTCAAACTCAGCATAAAAAAGGCACAATCCTTCCACTCTTTGCAATTTCCTCCTAAGGACAGAACCCACTGGCAATCCACCTTTCAAGAGTCTCCAAAGGAAAATATGAATTTTAGGCGGTACTTTATGAGCCCAAATGTCTTTGCACATAGCATCGGAAACAGAACTGTTGTTTGAACTTGCCACAACTCGTCTGCTTCACAATAACATCTCAGCAACTCTATACCCAGATTTCACAGTGTAATTTCCAGATTTTGATAAGTGCCATACCCATTTATCAGGGGTGTTGAGCTTACTTATAGGGATACACAATATGATATTTGCATCATCTTCAACAAACATAGCACGAACCAATTTGGAATTCGAAGAGCTAAAGTGATCCGAAATTAGATGACTTACTTGAGAGACGTGATCCCAGGATCCTACTTTAAGGCGTGGCTCGAATGGAAACATAGAGGGGAGCCAAGGATCCTTTGTACAGTGAATGAACCTCTAGATATGAATTTGCCATCTCGCACCTTGTTGTAAAATCTTCTGCCCCTTCAAGGTACTAAGCCAAGCCCAAGAAGAGTTGTTGTGCTTCTTAGCATGAAGAAAATCCCTAACTTGAAAGTATTTCCCCTTGAAAACTCTAGAAAGAAGGCTATTCAGCTGAGAATAAACTTCCACCCCTGCTTTGCGAGGAGAGCAAGATTAAAAGATTCTAGGTCCTTAAAACTAGACCTAGCCACGGTTCCGTAATTGAACCGAACTGAAGACTCTGGTTCCTCAAAAGTAGGAACCGAAACCGAACCGTAGGATGGAGGTTCCGGTTTGGTTCCAGAACCAACGGTTCTCAGTTCAATCCTGATTCTAAGGTTCGGTTCCTACAGTTCTAGTAAAAAAATTAACTTTTTATATGTATTTTTTAAAAAAATTATTGATAAAAACTTTATAATTCAAGTTTTATATCATTAATAATTATTTTCTTATTTTATTATGGTGAAACAAATTTAAATAAATAAAATAAATTATTTTTATGTATAAAATATGAATATAAATTTATTAAAATATTTTCATAAATATTAAATATGAATATAAATAAGTAAATAAATATAAAATATGTCCTTTCATTTTTTGAAGATTTATCCATAAATATAAATATTTATAATAACATATAATATATATTAAAAAAAATTTAAATTTTAAAAAATTTTAAAACATACGGTTCAGAACCGGAACATAATCAGAACCAAACTGAACCAAGATTTCGGTTCCAATAAACTAAGAACCAAAAATTTTAAAAATACGGTTCGGAACCGTAACCGAACCGAACCGACTGTTTCGGTTCCAAAAAACTAAGATCCGGAACCAAACCTTAGGACCTCGGTTCCTATTTGGTTCTAGAACCGTACGGAGGTTCCAATTCGGTTCCGGTTCTATACGGTTCGGTTCCGATTCAGAACTGAACCGTGGCAAGGTCTACTTAAAACCTTAACCCTCTTCAGCCTTAGCTTTGCAAGCTTCCCTCCATCCTACCCAATGAGACTTGCGTTCTTGCTTCAGTTGCCCCTACCAAAAGTTTTTGATCATTCTATTGATATCCTTACACAAAGAGATCGGCAACTTGAAAACACTCATGGAGAAGACTGGAATTGCTTAAGCAACGACTTTGATAACAACTCTGCACCCTCTGAATGACAACTTACTCTTCCATCCGGCTAACTTGTTGCTGATCTTGCTTTTAATCTCCCAAAAAATTTGACGCTTTGACTTCAAGACAAGTGAAACAACCCAAGGTAACAATCTAGCCCCCCTAAATTATGGATTCCCAATATTCTGGCCACCGCTTGTTGAGAGCCAACAGAGGTGTGCTTGATGAAGAACAGAGAGGACTTGTCCAAGTTAATTGTCTGACCACTAGCTTGCTCATAAACTTGAAGATTTGCTTCACTATAGATGCCTCCTTCTTTGTAGTTTGACAGTAAATCATCGAATCGTCGGTAAAAAAGATGTGGGATATAAAAGGGCTTCTCCTACTGATCTTGATTCTATGAATTTCCTCCCGCTGCTCTGCCTACACAATCAAATGGGAAAGACCTTCAATCAAATGGGAAAGACCTTCTGCCACCAAGATAAAAATATAAGGAGAAAGAGAGTCCCCTTGACCGAGCCCCCTCAAGGGAACAGCATAGCCAAAATGATTTCCATTACAAGAAAAAGAATAAGAAACAAGGAATTGGAAGTTAAATTTAGTTAATATGACACGAGAATGCTTATTTGTGCTTTAGAATAATCATGGGTTGTAAATAAAGATTGAGATGGAAGTTTGAGAATGAGGTTATTCTCTAATGTTTAATAATATTGAATTAATTCATATTTTTAGTCCGTTGTTTGAATGTATAAATCAATCGAGTTTATTGTCTTTTAATTGGGCAAAAGGGTAAAAAAAATTCTTAAAAAAAACTGACTCAACTCGAGTTGACTCTTAAAGTGCAAAAAGAGTCGATACGCCTCTCTAACTTCTTAAAATTCTACAAATTAATATACACTTTGACAAAAAAAAAAAAGATTTTAATAAAATACAATAAGCATACCATCTATACCAGGTGCTTTAAGAAGTTCCAAATAGGTGCTTTAAGAAGTCCCATTTGGAACTTAGCCTCCTTAACTTTGTCAATGCCAATTTGGAATTGAAAGTTAAATTTAATTAATATGACATGAGGATGCTTATTAGTGCTATAGAATAATCATGGTTTGTAAATAAAGATTGAGATGAAAGTTTGAGAATCAATTGAATGAAGTAGGGATTGAGGTTATTCTCTGATGTTTAATAATATTTAATTAATTCATATTTTTATTCCGTTATTTGGGTGTATAGGTCAATCGAGTTTATTGTCTTTTTAATTGGGCAAAAGGGTAAAAGAAACGCTTAAAAAAACTAACTCAACTCGAGTTGACTCTTAAAGAGCAAAACAACACCTCTCTAACTTTTTAAAATTATACAGATTAATATACCCTTTGACGAAAAATACGATTTTGATAAAATGCAGCAGGCATGCTATCTATACCAGGTGCTTTAAGAGGTCCCATTTGGAACATAGCCTCCTTAACTTCGTTAATGCCAACTTCTTTCGCTAGTGTCTCCATATAAACCTCATCTATGGGAGTGAACTTTCCAAACAAATGCCATGGAGCACAATTTAATATTTTAAAGCCCGCTCTTGCTGGGAGAGGGATAACCGGGAGCCTGAGCTCTCGCTGTGGATGTAGTCTGAGTTAAAAACTCGGGTAAACCACAAAAAGATAACCTATAAAAAAAATTTAATATTTTACCAAATCACATAAATTAGATAATATACTAGAAATTGTCACTTATAAATTCAAATTATTTGTTTTTTTTGGTAGAAGAAGGGGCTTAGCGCCCGACACAGAAAACATAAACAAAAAACTAAACAGTTCTAGCTCGATATTGAAGATCGGTTAGAAACAATGGCTGAATAGCCATAGGACAATACGGTAAAGAGCAAACTCCGTATTCTGCTAAAAAGGTTTGTTGAGCCAACCAATCTGTACATTTGTTTCCCTCTCGAGAAATAAGTGAGATGTGAAATTCTTAAAATTTAGAAAGCTCTGATTTAATTGTAGCTACTAAAGCACCAATTGCTCCAGAGATTCTCTCCTGAATATTGAGATACTCCTCAACCAAAAATGCATATGTCTCGATGATTAAATGAGAAATTGAATTGTATAGTTATAACAACTCGAATGCCCGATAAATCTATTTTAACCTACGGATTAAGTACAAGAGTTAGAGTTTTAATGTTATATTTAAAATGTTTGCATGTATTAGGTCATATTAGCTATTAATTGTGTCATTTAATTTTGTATACTTCATTTTCCATATTTGTGTATACATTTGTTTTATCATACTCTCAACTTCCAAGCCCAACTGAGGAGGCCCGGTCCAAAGAGAAGAAGATTATGTATATAGATAGTTTATGTAAATATTAATTAGTACAGTGTTAATGTTCTAGCATTTTATTTATTTTGGGATGTATTATTATTTATAAATTTGTAATAGGTAGTTTATTTAACTTTTGGGCACAATATTATTATTTATAAATTTGTAATAGGTAGTTTATTTAACTTTTGGGCACAAAACCCAAAAGCCCGCTAGAACCCTATTTAGGCTCGTGGGTCCAACGCCCAAAGCTCATTTTCCATTATATGTTCTATATACATGCTCCCCTCTCCTAATATTTCCCTTTCTTTATTTTTATTAATGGTTTTATGCTTATTTCCATGCCCTCCTCATAATATGATCTCTAAATGCATGTACCCAATCTCACCTCCTAACCATTCTTTTATATACTTGTATGCTTTCCCCTTTCCCATGTTTCTATATGCATGTCCCCATTCTCTTTTTTCCCATTCTTCACATGTTTACTTATTTATTTGTATATTCACATGCTTTACCGCTTTCTTCTATTTGGGCCTTTTAGGCTAATACATGTCTTGCTTACTAGATATATTCTACTTTAGGTTGTTTTAAGGCTACACCTCATCGTAGGAATCTCCTGACAAGTTATGGCTTATTCGCATTGTTGTCTAGGGTTCAAAATCTCTCGAGTAGGTGTGGTGGCATCCTCTGTGGCCCAACCATTGCACCATTTTCCCTGTTAGTAAACTAGGTTGCGACTCCACATTTCATTTGAGTTCCATGTTTGGTTATTACATATTGTCTCGGAGATCTTCTTGATGATACCAACGGCCTATTGCACAGTTGGTTTTATTCAGGTCGAGAGTCGAGGTAACGAGATTCATATCTCATTCCTTATTCACCTCTCGATCCATCCAGATCAGGATGGGGCGCTAACAATTGCACATGCATGATTTTAAAAATTATAGCATATTTTCTTCAAACTTGCATAGATTAGTGGCAAAGTGGGGGCTAACTATTAACCCTCGATTTGCGCATCCAAAAAACGATGATGATAGCCAACAAATATCTTATAAGTTTAATGTGTGGAATCAAATTTATGAGTCATTTCATATTTATTTAATCTTAAAGTCCTTAGTCGATCATAGGCATTCGATCCCGTGTCTTCTCGAGTGAATAAAAGAAAGGAAAAACAAAAAAAATATTAAAGCCCGCGGCAGCCAGAGGCAATGTACATTGTCGCGGTAATTCTGCAGTCCGGGCCTATGTTTCGTTGAGTCTTTTTTGGAATTTCCGAGCATAAACTTGATCCTAGGGTTGCAAACTACCTAAACACATCATCCCTACCTATCCTAGTCGTAGATTTCATCATCAAACACAAGCCACAAGATGGTTGGTCACCTAGTTTTAGAGTCATTAGATTTAGGTTGTTTTCTTTATAAATATTAAATAAAAATTAGGGTTTAAGGTCTCTAAGGTTGAATTAGGGTTAGAATAGCATAAACATAAAAAGAAAATTGAAGAAAAACACAAAAATCTCAGTAGTTTAGATCAAACACAAAAATTCAAAGAAATTGACAACTTAATTTAAGTTGATTCCATACTCTAACTTTGATCCATTCCAAAGATAAATTCTGAGAGTACATCTCTTGTTTCTAATTTTATTTAGATCATATTTTGTGTCATTTTCATCTAACAATTTAGTTTCTAGTGTTTTGAATTACATATTTTTTTATTAAAAATTATTTAAATCTCAGAACTGTCTATAGGGTGTCGCGCGGCAGTGTACAATGTCGCGCGGATCACCTGCGGCAATGTACATTGGCGCGGCTTTCTCCCTTGCTTATTTAATTGTCGCGTCTGTTTGCGTGTATTATCTACTGCCTTGTGATGCTATGTGTAATTGCATGATTTTTGAAAGTCGTTTGGATTTTTGTTTTTATGATTTTTGCATTGATTTTGGTTTAAATCGTGTTTATTCATATTCGTATATTTAGATCTGATGTTTTGATGCGTTATTTGATGATTTTAATGGTTATTTGAGTATGAAATAATATAGAGATAGTAAGGGTATTTCTGATTCTATTCTATTAGGGGCCTATTTCAGCAGTTGGGTGACAGATCGGCCATAGGAGTACTCCGAGATCTCTAATCACCAGAAAGCGTGAATAAAAAGGATAGACTATATGAAGCAGGACATCCATCTGAACCGTTTTCTTTTTCAAGTAGTGTTCGATCGATTACGTATTATAGCAGCACCGGGCAACTAAGTTGGTATGAAAGAACTGCTGCGCCGCGGGAAATCCTTCTCTATACAAGTTCTCGAATGAGATACTCGACATAAATATATGACACCACAAGGCATCGATGACTGCCTGATTAAAATATTTACAAGATGTCCAAATAAGAACATCCAAGTCCAGAACTCAGTTAATAGAGCCTAAAAGTAGCGCTTGGTTCGATTCCTACCAAAATTTCAGATCCCTTGTGGAAAAAAAAATTATTTGCTGAGGCGAAGGTGGTAAGTTTCTGGAAATTTTCGATTAATTAGGGTTTTATTAATTAATTAATTTAATTGATTAAAATGTATTTTATGGATAATATGCATGCTAAATAATTGGTTAATTTAATTAAATGATAAAAACTAATTAGGAAAAGAAACTTAAGTGTTTTTACATGATTTTTTATTTCTGGAATTTTTAATATAATTTAATTTGAGACTTAAAATGATTGATCTAGAATAATAAAATGAACCTAATTGCATGTTATTTGGCTATTTAGATATAAAATGAATTTAGACTTAGGAAGGCAATTATATGATGTAGATCTAGGGTTTTGTTGGTAAATAAATGGTTTATCCAATGTATATATGTTGTATATGTATATTTGTTATGTTCTTCTTGAGTTATTTTATGCAGGATTTGAAAGGAGGTCGGTATATGGAGTTGGTTTAGGGCATTTTGCCTTAGATCCACATTTGCTTAGATGTAGGATTTATTTTATTTTATGTTTGAATTGTTGCTTATTTTTTATTTAGATTGTATAATAGTAATATTATGTAATAATTTTATTGCTTGTAAATAATGGTTTGATTATAATTTTAAAGACAATATAGCGTATTGAATACTAAGCCTGTAAACACAAATCTAGATCTTATGATGAGGTGGATATGCCACACACGAGCAGGCTATATCACACCTTTTTCCCGTGTGAATAGTCAGTACGGTTGGCGACTCTTCTAATGTATGATATGGTTTAAAATTCAAAATAGATTGTCTGTCGGTATGCTTGCATGTATAGTGGTGAGTAGCTAACTGGATGGGCGGCAAAAACTGACTCGCTAACAGTGAGAAATGCTGTTAAACCCAATTTGAAATACAAGATTAGAGATGGAAAATCCTTCTTCTTTTTGGATGATCCTTGGTGTGAGGGGCTATCTTTGAGGGACAAATTTTCAGAGATTGATACTATTAATACTGGCATTGGTGCTAGCAGTAAAATTGCTGACAGATGGATAAAGAATAAATGGAGGCTTAACAACAATGAAGAATGTAAAGTTATCAACCTAGAACTGGACAGAATTATTCTAACTGATCAAAAGGATTGTGCAACCTGAAACAATAAGAAATTCTCAGTGAGGCAAGCCTGCAGGGTTCTATATCCTATTGATAGGATAGTTTCCTGTGGTCTAGAGAAGTCCCAGTATTCCTAGATATAGCTTCATCTTGTGGTTAGCTTTCAGAAGTGCTCTAATCACTAAAGATAAGTTGCAGAAATTTGGATATTGTGATAGTTTATGTGTTGTGTTCAAGAATCATATAAAATCTATCAGTCCCTGTCTTTTTAATTGTACTGGTGCTACTGAAGTCTAAAATTATTTCAGAAGTGAAAAGTTGGAGCAGACTCTTAAAATGGGCAAGCAGGAGATGCACTGGAACATCTAAACTTGCTGCTGTTAGAAGAATGGTAATTTCTGTTACTGTATATAATTTGTGGAGTGTTAGAAATAGGAAATTATTTGATAATGTTGTTAGGAGAGTTAAAGAAACAGTTCTGTATAGATATAGCAAACATAAAGATAGTATTGTTGTGAGGAGAATTTTGGAGAGTTGATGTGTGTTTCAAGGCAATCCCCCGAGTCTGTTGTATCTTTAATAGTTTTGATCATGAATTCTTTGGTTTTTAAATTGAATTGAAATTAAATTAAATTGAAGGAGCTACTCCAGTTCATTTTTTGAGCAATCAGAGTCCAAAAATGTCTTATTTTACACTTTGAGATACAAATTCAACCAAATAAAAAGGTAAGAATTCAAGTTAACCCTCGCTAAATACTTAATGTTTCAAATCGTCATTTTCTCTCTCTTTTTTAATTTAAATTTTATACAAATAGATGTAAATTTGACAAAGTAAAAAATAGATATACATATAAAAATATTCCTTTAATTAAAAAAAAGTTATCATTTTCATATTCCAAAAAAATAGAAGTGTTCTTTTCTCAAAATTATCCATAGATGTACATGTATTTATTACTACCGTTTTAATAAAATTAAAAAAAAAGCATCTAATATTCTAATACGTAAAAGTTTTATTTAAAAAAATTAAAATATTACTATAAAAGAAATTAAGCATTTATATTTAATTTTTTAAAATAAAACATATGGAAAAAGTATGTTTTAGTGATAGAATGCAATTGAATATGTTTATGTAAAAAATCACTTTAATAGAGTTAATCAAAAGTTAATGGATTAGATGAATATTTATCATTTTCTAAACTCATTGGGTCTTTCTGCTCCATTGATTTCTAAAAGGGTTTAAATGTTCTTTATTTTCAAACTTAAGGACTTATGTGCATTTTATTACATAAAAAAATAAAACAAATAAATTAGTTATAATTTATCATTTCTATATAATATTCCCATATAAACAAGTAAATGGTGAGTATATATTTGTCATTTCTATATAATATCCCCATATAAAATTTATGTGCTAGTCTACATGCCATATTTTAAATTAAATTTATAATATTTTTGTTCTATAAATTATCATTGCCAAAAATATTATTTCCATAAAATACAAAAATATCTTATAAAAATATAGTTACCTTATTTGATTCAATTTAATAACAACATTTTTAATTTATAAATGGAGCATGTTTGTCATTTTCTATATCAACTCCTTATATAGTCATGTGCTAGATAAATTACTTTATTCAATTGAATCTCATAATATTTTTTTTAAGAAGAATCTCATAATATTTTTACTTTATATATAGGTTAACATTACCAAATTTTTTTTTCATCAAATAAAAATTATTTTTTTATAGAAATTAGCCACTGGAGTATGGCACCCCGTTTTACGATTGTACAGACTAATTTTCAGCCGAAAGGTTCTCCACTCTCTCCTAATAGGGTGGGACTCAAACTCGAGATCTCTTTGAGAGTGCAATGATTAGTATTAGCAGTTTTGCCATTAGTATTAGCAGTTTTGTCATTAGACTAAAACCATTGGTATGAAATAAAAATTAGAGAACATTATTGAGACCTCCAGGAAGTTTATCCTATTTTGAGAAGTCCATGTGTTTCAAATACTACATTTTTTAGTCTCCGTAGTTTTCTAAATTCACATTACGTAGTCCCTACACTTCCTGCTAAACTAAAAACGGCACATTCACTTAAATAAATATAAAATTCAATAGTTAATCATAAAATATAACATTTAAAGTGTAAAAAAATGCATTGAATTAATTTCATTTGAGTTTACAGTTATCTTTTAAATTGTGTTTTATTCGAAGTGTTATAACACTTTAATCTATCATTTTAAATTATAATTAAAACTTTAAATTAAATTAATTGAACGTATTTAGATATTTAAGTATCATATTTTAATATTACCTATTGATTTTTATATTTATCTATCCGGAAATGTCATTTTTAGTTATGAAGGGACTACATAGTATGAATTTTTAAAATCACAGGAACTAAAATATATAATATTTAAAACACAATAATTTCTCAGATAGTTAGGCTTAACCGTCGGGGTTCTTAATAATTTTCCCTAAAAATTATTTGCTAGAACATTTTATTTAATTCAAGTTCACATAATTTTTTTAATTTATAGGTGGACCATATTTTTCATTTCTTATAATAATTCCACAAATAAATTATGTGCTAGATAATACTTACGGAATTGACTTTTACAATATTTTTACTCTATATCTTAACATTACAAAAAATAGCCTTTCCAAAAAGTCACATATTATTTTCTAAAGTATATTATATAACTCAGTTTAATAATAATACTTTTAATTAGTCATTTTTTTCTAATGATTCGATAAATAAATTATGTGCTAAATAAGTTGCCTAACTGAAATCTATAATATTTTTACTTGATAGGTTAATATTATAAAAAATATTTTTTCCATAAAATACGTATTATTTTCTAAATATATTTTATGTAATTCAATTTAATAATAATATTTTTTAATTACAAAATGAAGCATATTTAGCACTTCTATAATGAATTGATAAATAAATTATATGCTAGATAACATGTCTTATTTAATCAAAATTTTAGAATACTTTACTAATATTATCAAAAATACTTTTCCATAAAATACAAAAAAATTTTAAATTTTTTTTAATCAATTTAATTTAATAATAATAATATTTTTATTCTATAAATGTATTCTATTTGCCATTTTCTATAATGTTCTAGAGAACATGCCATACTTAGTTAAATTTTATTAGGAAAGTAAGTTTTATTTTATGGAAACAATAATTTGACCGAAAAAAAAAAGGATTAATGTTAGTAATATGAGCCTATTTTACGTAGGTTGACATTAGTAAAAATATTATGTCCATAGTATACAACTCACTTTCTAAAATATTATTTCCACATTCATTTAATTTAATAATATTTTATTTTATAGATTGAAATTACCAACACATACATTCCTTAA
>CANXYA011979817.1:0-11386 GCA_948193465.1 Acalypha hispida
AAATTAGTTGGACTAAATTGAAAACAAATAGTTGCCTAGCACCAATTGCAACTTATTTTGTTTTTTTAATTGCGTGACATGCAAAAAAATTAATTAAAGATTAATCAAGTTGGTAAACCAAATCGTACTAAAATATAAGGAAAACAATTAAACTTCATTGCTTTAGCGAAATAGTAAATTCCAATCATGAGAATATTCAATCGAATACGATTTTTCACAATATAATTTAGAAAGTTTAAATCATAAAATCACGGAATCGCAACTATAATTAGGAATTAAATTATAGTAACAAAAGCGGATTATCCTTAGTGTTAAAATTATTAAATTTACTGTGTCTCTTTTTAAAATTTAGGATTCGATTTGCAATAAAAAGTCGTATAATATTAAAAAAAATAATAAACATTGCGTGCCATGCAGCTTAACCTGAACTAGTTTACACATAGAGAACCGTGAAACATATATATGTGAACCCTAGTAAGCAATATCTAATCATAGTGAGTGAATAAAATTAAGGAACAAATAAAAAAATTATCATGTGCAAATAAGCTTGATTAAGTATCATGTGCTTTAGATCCCTGGCAATTTTAAACCAATTTCACTAGCATGGTATTTTTTTTAAATTATTAACGGTATTAAGTTGTGCTAATAATCAATATTGATATTTTTATATCAAAACAAATTAAATTAAATCTTTTTATTTTTTTAATGCAATCTCACTAATAAAATTTAAATATAGATTTTAACGGTATTTTTAAAGTTTTTATTTTTTTATGTCGACTTCAAATTCGGGACTCTTTAGATAATATAAACAATTTTGCAAATTAAGCTCTTAATCAGTTAAGCAAAAGATACAAATTGAACAGTTGACTTAGGCAGAACATACAAATTAAACAGTGGATTTAGGCATGATTTTCAACTAGAGAACGTGGGTAGATAACAGCTAAACCATAATAAGGTCATGATCATGTTTTTTTTTTTTAAATAGGCGTATTTTCTATATTTATTTCTTGACCCGAGTAATTTAATATTAAAATATGAACATTAATATTTTATTTTATTTTAATATTAGACAGTATTTACCGTAGATCGAGTCTATAAAATTGTTGGGGATGATTATGATTTTTGTGAGGACGATGTTGATATTTGACATTACAAGTAGGTCCAATTTAATGACAATATTTGCGAGACCTTATTTTAGAGTATATGAAAACGAACCAATTTAGAGTGAAATTTTGGAGTAGTTGAAAAAGTTGATCGACAAAGTGTATTTTTATGATGTGGATAGTAGCTAAGCAGTGCTCATTTTTTCCAAAAGAAAATGCTTTACTTCCTGTAAAATTATTCTTTTTTTGGACTATTGAAAAATGACATTAAGGGCTCAAATTTATTTACTTGTTAAAATTTCTCAATAAAAATAAAAAATTTCCACACATCTTAGTCTCATATATAGTATGATAATAGATTTAAATGGATTTAAAAAAAAACATACGAAGAGAGTTTTTTGTTTTACGATTTTTTATGATTGCAAAAAAATGTGGTTATTATAATTCGGATTATTTTCGTTGATAAGCCAAATAAAATATTTATTTAATAGGATGACCATTGAATTAATGAATTAATATAAAATGAATAAATATTATGTGAAATATGATAGGTTTACACTTTATGTGGGCAATTTGAAAGAACCGTAACAACAGAGTCTTCAACAACTCCTTTGCGGATATCTCCACATTAATCTTTTCATGTATTATTGAAACTGTGATTATATACAAAATATTTGTTCCTACGTTTGTTTATTCAGGAATTGATATCTATAGGAGCTTAGACTCTTTCTTCAGAATTTCTTAGGATATACTACTCACTGTACTGAACTACTTGTATTCGTTTGAAGATCTGTGTGGCATTCCTCCTTTGGATTTCCACTTGAATGTTCAAACTTCGAGCCACCTCTTGTGTTTCGCTTACATTATATATACACTTTTAGTTATCAAAAAAAAAAAATATTATGTGAACAAATGAGAATGGTTATTTAAGTCAAAAGTAATACTTTAGTAGAAATCTAACTTGGAGGATAACAAAGGTGTCAAGTCACTCTTATAAAATCATATAAAAATTAAGGCATTTAGCAGGAAAATAGACTATAAATACAAAATAAATAAATGTGACCCAGATATAAAGTAATAAAAACAATTTAAAAGTCAGTCCAAAAATGAAATAAAAAATTTAAATTAATGTGACACTCATATCTTATATAAAATCAGTCATATATTGCAAAATCTTGTCATTTTCTTTAAATACATTTTGAACCTGGACAATAATATAGCATCCAAGAACATTTTGTCAATGCATAAAAACATTCATCAATTAATCAACTTCATATTGCCCGGGTGAAATTTTCTAAACTTAAGTATCTTTATTTCTAAATCGAATTATTTCAAAAAGATTATGATGTATGAAAATAATTTTGAAATAAAGTTCTCATTACTAGATATACACATGTACGTGACTAAAAAACAACATATACAAGGAAAAAACAGAGAAGGAAATGGAGGAGCAAGCTGAAACTAGCCGAGGATTATTTTTCTAGTCACCAAAGAATCCGATTAAAATAAGTATAAATTTTCAAAAAATTAGCTCATTTGATTTTGATATATATTTTCTATTTAATTTTGCTATATTTTAAATCTGATTCCGACACCGTGAACAACTAAAATAAGTGAAAATCCACCAATTCGTGCACCTGAAAATTTAATAACTGGTATTATGCATAAAATCTTAAAGTATTTAGTCATATTTAAGCACTTCTTTTTATGGACATTAAATCAATTAATATAAATTTTTCGCACATTTAATTTAGCATTGGATGAGGCAAAATGCACTTTCAAACATAAACAGTCAAAAAAAGAAATCACTTTGAAACTTCAAATTTCTCAATTTTATTTCTATTTAACCTTTGGGATTTGGATTCTTTTCCTCTCATACATATATAAAATTCAAAAATATTAAAAGTATCTGATCCAAACCTTACTCTTAATATCGAGAGTATTTGGCTACTTTTTTGGAGATCTTACTCTAATAATACTCTTATATACAAAACTCTTAATTAAGACATGCTCTTAATAATATTTTATTTTATTTTATTTTTTTTCTTTTTTTCTTCTTTGACTTTTCACTTTTAAATATTTTTTTATTAAAATCATACACTTAGATTCAAAGTTATTTATGAAATGCTATTTTATCTATTATTTTTATTACCACTAAATGAAATAATTAATTATTTAAGTTGAAATCTTATAATTTACGAGTTTATTTATTATATATAATTTTTATTATTATTTTTAAAACTTTTAAAATTATAATATTTATAATTAAAAAATTTTAAACAACCTTATTATTTTAAATATAATACAAACAATAATATTTAAAAATTTAAATTACAACAAGTACATTTTTAATTATTTATATCGTCATTGATATTATACTTTTAGTTACGGATTTTTATATTATATATTTTTGAATGAAAGTGTTAAAAAAATTAAATATGGGGTAATAGAGTAAAATATGAAAAAAGTTTGAAAAAATATATATTTAATAGTAAGAATATAAGAGTTAGGGTCTAATAAAAAAAATTCATATTTTCTATATGATGCCAAATTAGTAATCTCATCATCTTCTTTTCTTTCTTCTCTTTTTGTTGTTACACATTTGGCTAATTTATCACGAATTTGTGCATTCCTTGTGTATTATAAAGTCACATTATTAGCATTCTCTTTTCGCATCCTTTCACATAGCTTTTTAAAGCCGTGGAGCCACATAAATTTATTTTAAAATGTAAATTTTAACTAAAAAATCTAATTTTATTATTAACGAATCATTCAAATATTAAATATATTATTACTAAAATATATCGATCAAGTCTCATGATTTTCTTTTATCCGCCTATGTGTTTTACCTCATTAAAAAAACACTATCATTTCATAGTTTATGAAATTTTATTACCTTGAAACTTTCTAAAAAAATGCTATAAAAACATTGCATTCAACTTGAAATATGATTATAAAGTTGATAGTATTATAAATTTTAAAAAATGTAAAAACTACTGATGTAATATTTAATGACGCATATCTAAATGTATATATAGATATTTTACCTATCAAAAAAAAATGTATATATAGATATAAAAACTCAATTTCTCATTGAGAGATGCATAACTGTCACTGATTTTTAACCATAGAAAATTGGAAGGGTAATAATTAAGTGGCATTACCAAATATATATAGAATATATGTAAATTAAGTAACTAAAAAACTTGTAAACTAAGTATAGTACTCTTTCTCTAATTTGAAGAAACAGAACAAAACTCCATAGAACCATAATCAAGTAATTCTTCAATCATTTGCTCAATATCATGATCTTCAAGTTGCTGATTATTCTGAACTTGATTTTCTTCATAAACCCAATTCCTTTCCATCCATGAATAATCAATTTCCGAGCTGGTTCCACCGTTGCTAGAACTACAGCCGAACTGGGTACTTCTGTTAACATTATTATCATACTGCATTTGTCGATTTCCGCCATTGATGACATTGTTATTTTTCTTTGCGACTTGTCGTAGAGATTGCATATGACATTTATGTAACTTTGCTGCTAATGTTTCTGATATTAATTTTGATGAAGGTGATTGTGGTTCATTAGGGTTAAATGGAAAATTTGTTCTGGCTTTTGGTCCACATAATAATCTTGCTGCTTCATCATATGCTCTTGCTGCATCTTCTGCTGTTTCAAATGTGCCTAACCAAATTCTTGTCTTCCTGTTTAAAAAAAAGCATTACTTTTAGTACAAGAAATGCATATGTGGTAAATGCGGAAATTAGTCAGATGTTCAATGAACTCTGTGTTATTACGAGTTTTTCGGGTTGAAGTGAACTCATTGGCATTGAGATTGTGTAATGATCATGAGTTTTCATGTTGGAAAACCAATGAAGACTATTGGACAAAACAGAGAGGGGGAGGCGTTTCTTGAACATAACAAAGAAACGTTTCTTGAAACAGGAGGAAATTTAAAGAATGTGAAACTTACAGTAAAGGATGACGAATTTCTGAAACCCAAGAACCCCAATGCCTTTGACGAACGCCACGATATCGCAGTTGAGGTTGAGGTCTAGCCATCATGTCGAAAAAACGAAACGTTTCAAGTAAATAACTTTGATCAAATGTTTGTGAAAGTCTTTAAGTAAGTTGGAATTGCAATGGTAGGAAATATTAGAGATGGGTTTGTAATGGGAAAGATTATAGAGGCTTTTATAGGCACCTTTTGCGCCATTCTGGCCATTAAATTAAAAATTAGGTGGGTCCAAATTAAAGTTTAATAAGTAATTAATTTAATTTAATTTGATTATGGTTAATTTGCTTCACATGGGTTAGTAAATTTGATATTGATTGGTTTTTTATGTTAGCAAATACATAATTCTATATACCCAATAAATAATTTGCAAATTATTAGAAGTATATTATAATTATTATTTGGAAACTTGTCTAAAAAGAGACAAGTGAAATGTATACCTTTCTTAATACTAAAGTTCTTTCCCAAGTATCATATATACTTTTCTTTGGTGTTGTATACTCATTTTTGTTCTAAAAATAGCTTTTGAGTTATTACAAAATTAGAGAAATTCTATAAATATATAATATATATGCATTATATATATCTTGTGTTAAATACATGGCAAAGCGCATAGTTTTTCTTTTAAAAAAAAATTCAAAATTTGTTTCTTTTTCTATGTTTTGATACTTTTATACGATAATAAACATTAAAATTTTTTAATAATAATTAACTAATAATATTATTGAAAATAATCAATTTTTATAAATATATAGAATAAGGGTAAAATAGTCAATGTTTTGATGATATATAAGTAAAAAATATAATATTCGTATGTATTTGAGTATATGAGAGTTATTAACTTTAAAAAAAATTAAAATATTAAGTTAACTTTTTTGCTTATAATTTAAGAGGTTTTTTCACTTAATTTATTAAGTTAAGTTGGATTTTTTCAAGTTATCAAACACCGGCAAATTCTATGGTTACTTTATTTTTTTCAAAGCAATTTTAATTTGTTTTTTCATTTTTTCGTGAAATCTTCACAATTTTTTATTAAAGTAATGTCATTTTTCGTCAAATTAGTCTTTTTTTCGTTTAGTCTCATTTTTCGTCAATTCTTTATAATTTTTTGTCAAACTAATATAATTTTTCGTAAAAAATTCATATTTTTCGTGAACTCAATTTTTTCATATAATTTTAACAATTTTTCGTCAAAATAGTCTTTTTTTTCTAGGCCCATCTTTCGTGAAATTTTTTTTGATTTTTCGTCAAACAAATATACTTTTTCGTAAAAAAATACATATTTTTCGTGAGCCCATTTTTTCGTAGAATTTTTATAATTTTTTATCAAAATAGTTTTTTTCGTTTAGTTCCATTTTTCGTCAACTATTTATGATTTTTGTCAAATCAATATAGTTTCTCGTAAAAATTACATATTTTTTGGGAACTCATTTTTTTCATGGAATCTTCACAATTTTTTGTAAAAATAGTTTTTTTTTTCATTTAGTTCAATTTTTATCAACTATTCATGATTTTTCGTCAAATTAATATACTTTTTCGTGAAAAATGCATATTTTTTATGAACTCGTTTTTTGGTGGAATCTTCACAATTTTTCGCCAAACTAATTTTTTTTCGTTTAATCCCTTTTTTCGTCAATTATATATGATTTTTCATCAAACCAATAAAATTTTTCGTGAAAAATACATATTTTTTGTGAACTCATTTTTTTCGTGAAATCTCCACAATTTTTTGTCAAAATAGTGTCATTTTTCGATGAAATAGTTTTTTTTGTTTAATCGCATTTTTCGTCAAACCAATATAATTTTTCGTGAAACTCATTTTTTTCGTGGGATCTTTACAATTTTTCATTAAAATAGTCTTTTCTTTTTGTTTAGTCCCATTTTTCGTCAACTATTTATAATTTTTAGTTAAACTAGTATAGTTTTTCGTAAAAAATGCATATTTTTTTCGTCAAAATATTTTTTGTGAAACTCATTTTTTTCGTGAAATCGTCACAATTTTTCGTCAAAATAGTCTCCTTTTTTTTCCGTCAACTATTCATGATTTTTCCTCAAATCAATATATTTTTTTCGTAAAAAATGCATATTTTTCGTAAACTCATTATTTTTGTGAAACATTCACAATTTTTCGTCAAAATAGTCTATTTTCATTTAGTCTATTTTTCGTCAACTTTTCATGATTTTCCTCAAACCAATATATTTTTTTCGTAAACTCATTTTTTTTGTGGAATATTCACAATTTTTCGTTAAAATAGTATCATTTTTAGTCAAACTAGTTTTTTTTTTCATTTATTCCCATTTTTTGTCAACTCTTTATCATTTTTCGTTAAACAAATATACTTTTCGTCAAAATAGTCTTTTTTTCGTTTAGTCTCATTTTTCGTTGACTCTTTATAATTTTTTGTAAAAAAAGTATATTTTTTGTAGATAAAATAAAGTAAATTTACTTTGAAAAAAATAAAGTAGAAGGCACTATCAAACACCACTTAATTTAATTAAGTACTTAAAATATTAATTTTAAGTGATAAATGGTGTATCAAACACCCAAAATAAAGAAAACTTCATTCCAATTTTAAAATGTGTATAAAATTTTAACAAACATATAAAATAGACCTTATTTTCACATAATTAACAAAATGGAACCAAAACACACTCAAATATTAAGTTTTCATCCAATTATATCCAGTTTTAATATGACATGATATATAAATGTGAATACAAGCGAGAGCATTACATACCACCTATCAAGTGAATGTATCTATTTCTTAAGATATCGCAAAACATCAGTTAAAACTCTATTCATAAACACATTCAAATGTTCTACAAATACTTGTGTTAATTTGATGGGTGTTAAAGCATACTACATCGTACAATAATTGAGATTTGTTTATCTATATTAATTTCTTTTTGTATTTCTTTAGTTAACTTATTGAGTTTTTTTGTTTTCCAATCTCTTTATCAATATTTCATAATAACATTTATCTCTTATGTCTCTCATTTTTTTGGACTTTTATATGGAGAACTCCTTTCTTGCAATATGAACCATTCCTCATATCTTGGTAAGATATTTGTTACCCGAAAAATGAAAGTAATTTTGGGATTACAACTTGGAAAGTGTTCGTTCAATTAGTCTTCTTAGCATTCATCAATAATGGATCATTTCAAATAAAATTAAAAATACTTCTTTATGGAGTATTTCTCCTAATCATAATCATAGTTGTAGTTGGATTTGGTGGTAAGGAATTTATATATATGGTAAGGCTACCAACATCTTAATGTCTTAAACCATTAAATTGGAGATTTTATTCATCAATGTAAATCAAGTTAAATTGTAACTACTCATTCTTCTCATTTTAGAAGAATCAATTTTTGATCTGGCATAATCCTATAACAAATGATATGGTTGAGCCTTGGGACGTTATTGAGTAATCTACTATAACCAATCATTTCATTGTTGATTCATTTTCTTGAACTGCGAGTAAAAATGTACTATATAATTCCGAGTATGAGAAATTTGTTCGTGAAATAAAAAATATAAGGTTCTTTATAGGAAAAATGGTGTTCTATTCTAAGATATAAATTCTTACTTTTGTTAATCATAAAAAGAAAACTTAAAACCAATGATAGATTTAAGAGGTGTGGAACGACATTGATGATAACTACCAGCTATGTAATGAGCAACTCAAGTCCAACCGTTGCTTCATAACAATATTAATGTTTTGTAAATCATAATTAAAAAAACGAAAAAGCTAATACTCACATCAATCGGAATAATGATATCTAGGTCACATATAATTTGTCTGTTTAAGTTCTCTCAAATAAAAAAACATGCATTTAATAAAAGAAAACTAAAATTATAAAAATCAATATATTAAAAATAATGCTTACCTCCTTATCAGTCTGCATACTGAAAATTAGATAACAACCTACTGATATCGATTCACCAACAACAATAAACAATGTTCATCGTTAATGAATATCACAATCAATTGTGAGCCTTTAGTTGCCTAAAATCCATTCGTCATTCTTTACCGATTGTAACAATCATCCAACCACCCGCGCAATGATAATCACCGTTATTATCTCAACGGCGAGATAACAAGTGTTAGTTTTGAAAACACGAATAAGTTATAACTGGCCGGTTACTCGATATTAAATTGAATACATAAAGGTAAGCACGGAAAAGGTAAAATGACGATAATAAAGGAAAATTTTTTATTTCTTAATATGTGTGTAAAATCAGTTTAAATTTTTATTTTTTTTATTTTCCAGTTTTCCTAAAAATTAAAAAAAAAATTTATCATTTTTAAATAGAAGTTATAAGTGTATGGGTTACATTTTGTGATGGTTGGTGTCTTGTAACATTCACATAAAAGAGTTCTTCTTTTTTCCCTTAGGGTTTAATATACTGAAAAAGATTTTAGGAATTTATATGAATATATAAAATTAGTTTAAGGGCGTTTTTGATATTTTGACCTAACATGTATATAAGGATTACACTATTGCATCAGTGCGTTGTATGTATAGAACTCTCAATTTAAGTTTTTTTTATACTAGAAATGGTACCAATTTATTTTTCTTAATAAGTATTGCGCCAATTGTTTTTGAGATAATAATTTTAATACCCTTGATATTTGTTTAATTAAAATAAAATTCTTTGGTCACAAATGATTTTTTTTTATGATTAATTAATTATTTTTTTATTTCTGTGCTTCTCTTAATTTTATTAAAACTTTTTAGATTCACCGAATACTGTCAAATAATATCCTGATTTTTGTGACTTTTAAAAGACTTCTGAAATACAATATCATTATTTATAGTATTTAATTTTTTGAAAAATATTTCATATATGGGTATTTTAAAGAAAAACTATACTATAGATATTTACTTAGTAAGTAACATTTAATTTGAATAATAGAACTTTATAGTGTAATTAAATGAAATTTTATTTCAAAAAGAAGGTAAAATTTGAAAATATACAATTTTATGGTGAAACAAAACAAATCTTAGATATACCATTATTTAAAAAAAAAAACTAAAAGGTTAGATATGTTAATTTTGTTATCCGAGATCTACCCGGTACTAACTAACTAGTGTTAGTACATTGAATAAACGAATATATGATATTATTTTTATTCAAAAAAGGAAAAAAAATCAATTTATAATAACTACTTATCAATAAAAAAACAATTTTTAATTAAAAAAACCTCAAATTTAACTTTCTTTTTTCTGGTACAAAAAATAATTCTTATTTCAACAAAGTCTTATCCAGTAGATCTTACATTTGTATTTACCGGCTGAATAGTTAAGGAGAATTTTAAATGAGCATTTTAACTGACGGTCTGTCGTTTTTTTCAATATTATCGGAATTTTTAAGATAGAGGTAGTTAGAAACAAAAGTACGTGGCTCACATCAGAATTACTAAACATAGGAAACCAATTGATATGATAGAAAATGTAATTAAGGTGAAGACAGAAATCACAATTTCTTCATCCTCAGCTGTTATTTTTGACCTAAAAACATCTTCTTCCATTACCCAAACTAATGCCAAAATGCTTCCAAAAACTAAAGTTGCTGCGATATTTTCGGAGTTAAGAAAACGAGAGTAGTTATGTGCTTTTTTAATTTTAAAGTGTTTATTTATATACTTATTTTAAATTTACAATTTATAAATTGTCTATATAATTTTTTACTATATAATTTAATTAGTTAAACTACCGAAAATTTATCTTTTAAAAAAAAAAATACCGAAAATTTATAGCTTCAAGAATGACAACCAACACTACTCTCTCATTTGCTCTTTTTCCTCTATATATGCATGATTGTGTCATACCCACGTGCCATTTGCCTTTTTTATTTTAAATAAAAAGTAATTATAACGTATCTATACATGGACGAAAATGAATCTAAAAACAAATAAGATAAAATATTATTTTATGAAATATTTGGATTTATAAAAGAGAATTTAATTTGGAAATATGGCATTTGTATTGATTTTTAAAACGTAAAAATATTGATTAAAAATATTTATAGGAAAATTTATTTATTGCTAGCTTGTTAAACTTTTTAAAGTTTTAAATTTTGATACTTAATCTTTCAAATTTTTATTTGTTCATAATATAGACCAATTGTTCTTTTTTCAATGGTTCAATTATTAACATGAGTTGAGATCGGACAACGTAAAAAATTTTAACTATTAGAGATATATTTTTATTTTTACGTTCTTTTTTAAATTTTTCAGTTTTTTTTTTTTATACAGATGT
>CANXYA011984126.1:0-10883 GCA_948193465.1 Acalypha hispida
CCAAACATTTATTCTTCTTTCCCCTTTGAATGCACTAATTTTGGAGCATAAATACTCCAATAATTGAGCGGGGACTAGAGTGGTATAATACCACATATAATTTGGTCTATTTTGACCCAAAATTGATGTACTATTTAAAAATCTTTTACAATCTTTGAAGGATGTTTCTACCACTCTCGAATTTGGCATCACTACATGCAAATTGTCGGCACTTTCCACGTTTACAAGTTGAACTACGTCAGACTTGATCCTTAACTTAAGTTATGTAAGCAACGGGGTGTTGAGTCTAGTGCAGATACAAACTCACAAATACTCCAATAGGTTCATTCAGTTATGCTGGAGCATAAATACGTCATACTTGAAGGAGGGACTAGTGGTAATACCCGGTCTAAAATAGGATCACGGTCCCACAGTCAAAGATCAATATTCATGGTCAAAAGGTCAAAGGTCAGCATTCGGGTTCAAATGGTAATTAACCCGAGACTATAACCATTGAAGGACTAAACCCACCTTTATTCAGAAAGGGGTAATTAGACCTTATCCATAGGCAAAGTGCAATATATAAAGAAGCCAATTCTCTCATTTTAGGGTAATTCTTCTCTCTTTCTTTTACTCTTTCTCTCCGTTACACCTAAACTAATGTTGACCGTCGGAGTGCCAATGAGCCTATCCGGCTCGTTGGTTCAACGAGGTTTGTTCTTATGATTTCACGTTATCGAGAGCCAAAGATTAACGGATTGGAGAGTCGGATTCAGGATTGAAACTCCGTGTTTCATCAAGTCTAAAGCAAACATCATCTCAAACTTTCCTAACAACATCAGAATAACTAATGGACTTAGCACAAAAGATAAGATTGTTCCTGCACTTCTAGATATGATAAATACAAGATTGGATTGTAATTTTTCTACTTGCATTGACTAAGCTTTTGCCCTTGGATCTTCTACAAAACCTGTTAATTTCCCGACTCAAACAAGACATAGGAGAAGAAAATCCACACTTGCTGAGAATCAAGATCCAAACCTACTTAACAAACTGATAATCATAGAACAAGTTGTCAATGGTTTCTAGGTGATTGTGATAGAAACTACAAGAATAATCTGTTAACACACCCCATTTCTTGAGATTAGCCTATACTCTAACTCTTCTTTTCATCACCATCCAGCAAATAAAAACATGTTTTGGGATATGAATTTTACCCCAAATAAGATTCCACAAAAAAAACATAAGGTTTTGGAACTCTAATCAATTTCACAACTTCAAAAATGGAAAAAGATTTACCTTTACTAGCCCAAAAGACTCTATCTTCACAACTAAAATTAAAGGAAATAAAATGCTAGGCAGTGGCTATACTCTTATTAATAGGAGGAGGAAGATTCCAGGTACCCCTTCTACATACATCAGAAAGTCTAACTTTCTTATCAAAATCACAATCAGCGGGATTTAGGTTAGGAAAAAGCTCATTAATTCTCTTCCCTCCAACCCATGGGTCACTCCAAAAATAAAATGATGCACCATCACCAATATGGAACTTAAAATAGTGTTGAATATTAGACCTAACATTCACAAGATTTCTCCAGTTCTAACTAGCTTTCAGGGGCTTAACAATACCCCCAGTAGCTGAGTTTGTTGAGCTTATTAACATTAATCCACTAGCCCATATAGAGTGTTTAGCAATAGTAAGATCCTAGACTTGCTTATAAAGAGAAGCTCTATTCCATGACACCAACTCATGAATACATAAGTCACCCTCTCTCTTAGGAGTGCAGGCATCCTTCCAAGAGATGAGAGCACATGTACCATGCATAGAAGTACCCCTCTATAAAAACTACGTACATAACTGATCAATCTGATGCATAACACTCTTAGGAAGTATGGACATCAAGGCCTAGAAAATATGATAACTCTTAAGCACAAACTTAATTAAGATCATCTCCCAACATAAGATAAGAATCTAGAGGTCCACTTGTTAATAGACCTATCAATTTTACTAACAAACCCCTGACGACAAGAGTTTTTTAATCTGCCAGAGATCAGAGAAACACCAAGGTATTTAATAGAGCCAATAGAAAAATTATGAAAATTGATAATATCCTACTTTTTATTAGGATTAGACTTTTTGAAGAATTGAGCTCAAGGCAAGACACTGAATAGAACTGAGACAGGGCAAGTTTGAAAGCATTGATGAAATCAAAATCAACTTTAGAAAGCAAGAAAAGATCATCAGCAAAGGAAAGATGCATAATTTTTAGATTGCTACAACCAAAGTGATATTTAAATGATGTAGAACAATATAATTTAAGAGATCTAGATAAATATTCCATAATTATAACAAAAAGGAGTGGGGGAGATAAGATCACCCTGTCTCACACCTTTTTTCCATAAAAGAAGACATGAGGATTCCCATTAACAACCACAACAAAAGTAGTGGACCTAACACAACTCATAGTCCATCTAATGAATCTCAAAGAAAATCTAAGGGCAAGCATAATCTCTTCCAAACAATCCTATTCAATAGAATTATATGCTTTCCTAATATCTATTTTAATATCATAATCATTAGACATGACATTAAGGTGATAATTACATACTAGTTCATGAGAAAGCAATATGTTATCAGAAATTTTCCTACCAGCAACAAATGCACTCTGGGCAGGATCAATTAAGGAATGAAGGCACTTACTTAATCTGGTAGCCATAATCTTAGTTATAATTTCGTAGAGATGTTACAGCAAGAGATTGGACGATAATCTCCAATTTTCCTATATTGATGCGCTTTGGGAACTAGACAAATAAGAGTATATTTTATCTACTTTAAAAGATAGCCAGAACTGAAAAATTCCTGAATTGCTTCCACAACATAGTTACTAATTATACACCAACTATTCTTGAAAAAAGAGGTAGTATAACCATCAGGACCAGGAGCCTTCAAATCATCAATAGCAAAAACGACTTCTTTAACTTCAGAGGCAGTTTTAGGCTTACAAAGATTACTACTATCTTTTGTAGATAAAAGAGGACCCATCCCAATAATATTAACACAAATATGACCCCTACTATGATTGTTAGCACCCAAGAAATTCTTGTAAAACTGGACAAATTTCTCTTTAATATTATTAGAGTCATCACAAATAGACCCATCATCAAGCACAATAGAAGAAATTATATTCCTCGAAGATTTTTGCTTAACAATTTGATGAAAATACCTAGTATTAGCACCCCCATCTTTTAACCATTTCACTTTGGCCCTCTGATGATAAAATGATCTCTCACACTTAAGGAGATGTTTCACTTGTCTCTTCAAAGCAATCTCCTTATTATGAATACTCTGATTGATAGACTTTTGAAAATTTTTCTGGATATCCTCTAACTGAGCTTTATAATCATCAATTCTCTGGTTAGCTTCCCAGCTTTAATTTCTAAACTACTTTAAACATAGCAGGGCCAACAATATTTTGTTCCCAAACCTTCTTCACAATGGAATTAAAATCAGGATGGAGAGTCCACATATTATAAAATTTAAAAGACTTAATAGGTCGATGAGGACCAACCCCAAATCTAATTAACATAAGATTATGATTAGAAATATCACTGTTTAAAACACAAGTTTCAATCATAGGACAAAAATCTAAACACTCATAATTTAGGAAAGCTCTATCAATTTTATCTAAGAATTCTATCGACACCGGACCTCTGATTACACTAAGTGAAATAAATACCAGAAGTTTTCATTTCAATAATGCTAGCATTATAAATTGTTAATTATTATTTTAAAATTATAAAAAACTAAAAAAAAGTTGAATAAGTTTAATTAATTTTTTTAATATGTAGAAATAACGTCATTTATATGAATACAAATAATATTAAACAATAAACATACTTATAGTGAGGTAAGAAAAGAAGTGAATATATGAAGCGAAAAAAAATTAATCGATGGTTATTTAATTAATCACAATCACAATCTAGTTAGAAAATACACACTTAATAAAAATTATAATTTGGAATATATAATTAATTTTAAGGTACGAATTTTTTTGCAAATTTTGATCACAAATTCAGAGACTGGAATGGTAATTCTTCAAAAGAATTTAAAAATTTGAGCTGATCGGAAAAAAAGTGCAAACTTAGAGATTGATCAAAAGAAAGTTGAAAAATAGAGTTATTTAATATTTCAACATAAGTTTGGGGCGGATAACATTTCCGTCAATAATTCAATGATTAAAAGCAATTTTAAAAAAAATGAAACAATAAAACAAAAGCAAAAGTTAGCATAGCAGCTTTGATATTAAGCAGTATACGAACCAAAGTATCAAAGAACAAGTAACTTTTGTTGCAATATTTTGGGGCCTGCATTTGCTTTTGCATTGAATAAGCAATCTCCTCCTTGGCTAATTTTTTTTGTGACATTTGGATTTAATTAAAGGATTACTATTAAATAATCCAAAAAACAATATAAAGTTTTATAGTTTAGATATATATATATATATATATATATAATAGCCGTATTGTAATTAATTATGAGATCCAAGTCTTGGCTTTATATGCCTTTAATTGTTTATACAATCTAATGGGAATAACGAATATTGCCTTTTCAAACAAAGATAAAGGGATTTGTTATTTTTATTAAAGTATATTTTCTCTTTCTTCCTGTTTGGGATGAATTCATATAAACGGGAATAAATTCATATCTAAAACTCACCTATTGAAATAATATTTGTACTTAAAAAAATACTATCTCAACGGGAGTATATTCTATTTCTGTCAAAAAGATCAGGTAATTTAAAATAATTTTAAACTAAAAAAATATGACAAATTGAGTTATTTTTTTAGGATGAAAATAGTACTTAATTAGATGAGAGTCAAGACTCAGGACAAAGATTAAACATGAACATTTAAAATGATTTCTTTTCTAATTTTAAGTTTTCAAATTTATCAAAAATTTTTTTTTAAGTTTTCAATTTCATGGGCATTTCGGTTTACATTGTACTACATCTGTTGGAATTCAATTGTTCAATTTCAATAACTAACAAAAATAAAAAATAATTATTAATTAATGATTTCTTTTTATTTTATTAAAACACCACTACTATTTTAATTGGATTATATTTTAGAATTGAAAATAATATTATTTTAAACCAACCCAACAAATGTTCTAAATTACAATATTAAAATTATCTAAAATAATATTAAAAAATTATTTTTTTTCAAAAGTCGTGTATTTTTTCCCAAAATTTTAAAAACTAAATATAATAATAATAAATTTGAATGTCATATTCCAAAATTTAAAAGAATAAATAGTGATTATCTCAATTTATATCATTATCGCAAATTTTTCTAAATTTTATAAAATGACATCTAAATTTTTTTATTATTATATTTAATTTTTAAAAATTTAGAAAGAAAATACACAACAAATATTATTTTAAATAATTTTAATGTTCTAATTTGCAACATCGCTCTAATCTAAAGACACCAAATTTAAGCTATAAACTGTTAAATTGTTAAGTAGAAATCATTATACTTGAATTATTAACATTGTTTTTCTTTAAACACTTGATCTTAACACTTTAATTAATTTTGGGTTAGATTTATATTTTAAGCTTGTAAACTTTACATCAAGAAATTGACTACTTAATTAGCAAATGAATGAGTAATTAAAAAGAAAGAAAAAAATTCAAACCGTGTCAAATTAACGAAATGAAAGATCCTCACTGTCATTTTAATTCTAAAAAATATTATTAAATTATTTTATATCCCTTATATTTGACGAAACACGGGACTGCCTATGATTCATTATCATTAATTAATTAAACAAAAACAAACCTAACGTAACTTTTACTTGGACTCTTCGATGAATATTTTCAACGTTTGGCTTGTTCATGCATACATATTACCAATTTACAAATAATCTATCCTATTAAGTCATTTAATACATGTATTAAATTCAATTTTTGATTTTATGAATTGTTCATGCCCCAACTATAAATTACTCCCTCCGACTCAAAATAACAGTTTAATATAAAATAACTAATAAAAATATCTCAAATATTTAGAAAGTGGGTATTTTTTATGACATCACTTTTCTTTTTAATTTTTTTTAAACTTTATATATATAATAATTTCGTTAATTAGATTTTAAAAAAAAATTTAATTAACCATGCTCACTTTTAAAAAAAAAGTGAACTATTATTTTTGGACTAAAAAATAGAAATTATAGATTATTATTTTAAAACGGAGACAGTACTGAAAAAAATACTCGATGATCTAAGTAATTAGTTACTAGTTAGATTCAATTTGATATGATTTAGCGTAGCATTTTCAGATTTGAAGAACATTGCACGTAATCTCCAAAAAAAAATCCAAGTATGCTGTTATTAAAAAATTGGAAAATAGATATTATACTAACGGGTATTCTAGATCAACCGCATTTAACTAGTGGTGCCGAATTTACATTGTAGTTTGTGGAGTCAATTGTCTCCACTTATCATCAAATTTTTAATAAAAATTACTATAACTCTTTAATTTTATTTCATGAAAAAAAAAAAGCATTTACCATCTATTATTAATATTTTACATCATATATATTTTTACTTCTATTTAATATAAGTTTGCCTTGTTGAAATGTTGGTCTGAATTTGCAACTGCGTTTAACAGTTGTCCAGATTAATATACAACCCATAGACACTCTACTGTCTCTTCTGATAGGTGAGACTCGAACTTAAGACCTCTTTTGAAAATGGAATAAATTAATAGTTTTACCATTAAGATGATTAGAGGCGGAACTACACTGGAGCGGTTAGAGTTCTGAAATTTCTTATGAATATGGTTCTTCTATGATCGATTTATCCAGTAGACAGCTAATTTTGCGTCTGTTAAAATTGAAGAAGATGTGGATGTTATGAGGAAGAGACGAAGGTGCTGAATTCCAGATATAATACTAAAATTTTTTATATAATATAAGCTTATAAAATGGACATATAAGATGATTTGTTCCAGTGGATGGGCGTTTATTTGAAAACCAGAGGTTCATGAGTTCGACACCAACTACCATATAGTTTCTTTTTAATTTTTGGGAAAAATTTCATTTCTTACTGCTTAAAAACCTAATTTTGAATTTTTTTTTTTCACAAATACATTCAATAAAAAAAAATTAATTATTTTATACTTCGATTCCGCCCCAGTCTGGTTCCACCTCTGAAGATGATATATATATATATTATTTTTTTTAGAAAAGAGGATATATTTTTTAATCAATTAAAATTAGTTATATATTCCTAAAATTGCTTTTTGAAATTCATTTTAAAGCACATTAATAAGCATGATGTGCAAAATATATGATTGAAAATAACTTAAAAATATTTTCACAAATACATTCAATAAAAAAAAATTAATTATTTTATACTTCGATTCCGCCCTAGTAGAATTTTGATCCTGGTTCCACCTCTGAAGATGATATATATATATATATATATATATATATATATATATATATATATATTATTTTTTTAGAAAAGTGGATATATTTTTTAATCAATTAAAATAAGTTATATATTCCTAAAATTGTTTTTTGGAATTCATTTTAAAGCACATTAATAAGCATGATGTGCAAAATATATCATTGAAAATAACTTAAAAATATAAATAATCTCGACCAATATACAAAATAAAAAAGAATTATGTTGATGAATTAATTCAAAAGTAATTTAAATAAACAAAACTATAGTCCAACATATTTTAGTAAATAACAGAAGCTAAATTTTTTTAATTATTTTCTTCGAGAATTAATAAAATAACAAGAATTTTTAGTGACATTTTTAAAGAATATTCTATAAAAATAAAAATGAAAATATAATTTTTGTTATGAATAATTAAGTTTGTGAATGTCCATTCGTGATGTTATAATATTAAACTCAAAGAGTTGTTGTTAAAAGAGTTGTTGTTAAAAGAGTTGGTGTTGTATTGAATATAGATTTAACTTATGATGTTATATTGAATTTTGAGTTATCGTATTAATTTATAGCAGAGAGTTTTCTCCTATAAATAAGAGCTCTTTTAATCTTATTATAGATACTTAAATATCCAGTAACAAAATTTTTCACTCCTCATATCTTATGGTGTTATGATTTTCTCTATTTTCTAACACGGTTATTAGTACGAGTCTCTATTAGCAACTTGTTGAATTTTAAGAAACTCTAATATAATGGATATCATGTTGAGACTATGGATGAGAATGATATATCTCCATGCAAGAAGTTCATTAACAAGTTGGCATAATCGGTTAACCATCTTGATTTCAAAATGATGCATTATATGAGTTATAATTTATATAAATATCGGTCATAGAACAAGAAGATTCTTTAATCAAACAAATGATAATTTGATGCTTGTTCTCATAGTAAATTATCATATTACACCAACTATAGTTTGTATGGTGAATCATGTGGATCATATGGAAATTTATAATTTTAAATGATACATCATCTATATGGTCACATGAGTAAAATGGTGTAGAAAAACTTATTTTTAAACGTCTTTAATTGATGGTTAAACCTTATGAGAATCAATGTTAAAGCACACGCCATTTTGCATGTAGCATCACATATACGCATCATATGCCAAGTGATTAGCATTTCCCTCTTAACATAATTTTTGAAAGTGCAATGACTATACCACAAATGATTGAAAATTTGTGTGTAAAAATTGGAGTACATATGAAGATGGCATGATTTGCCTCTTATGAGATTGATAAATTTTTATTCTTATTGTTAAGGAGAGAGAATAATCAACTGGATAGAGTGACAAATGCACTTCTTTTCTTGATCCTCGAAAAGAAAGTATGAATAAAAGTTAATTCAAACTTTGAGATACACTTATAGATGCAATCATCGCCTCGAAAAATGAAATACAATAAGATTATTCCAGTTGATAGTGCTCCACTTTATTTTGAAGTCCTTGAAGGACGAGTTCTTATTTGGTTCTAAATATAAAAAGAGCAAATATATATAAATGGTTTTTACTCATGAAACGAGTAAAATAATGACATAATTAATATAATAAACTTCCTGAAAAAGTACAAGTACTTGTAATAATTGATGAGATCTCATGTAGTTATGTCAATATGGAACCAAAAATATAGAAGTCAATGATATTTTTATATGCAATTTTGCTCGCATATAATAAATGATGATGAGGATTCATGAATAAAATTTATTTTGAGACATGTCTAAATAAATTAATGTTTATACGTGCAATCCAAACTCTTGAAATGTGAGAGATTTTGTTTTTGGACATGAAGTCCATACACTTGAAGTGTAAAATTTTGTGTGGAAACTAAGTTAACAAATATTAAGATTTTATTGGTTGCATATATTGATTGAGATTAATTCTCTTGTGGTGGACGCTTTGATATGCTGATTAATATAGCAGAGTTTTGAATGCCTCAAATACATGCAACCATAAGTTGTTTATTGGATTGAATTGTAATCAAGCATATGTTAATAGCATAAAGCAGTATTAATGAGATAGGATTATTAAACGAAATAATTCAAGATACTCATTTGATCCAAATTTTCTATTTTACTATGTACTGATGAGTTAAATTTTTTATTGGGAAAAAACTAAAAAATGACCCTAATATTTTTGTCAAATTTCATTTTTGACCCTAACGTTTTTTCAGGCTCAAATTTGACCCTTGCGTTATTAAAATCAAACAAAAATGACCACTGGCCTAAAAGTGGTGTTAAATAGGACTGAAAAAGGTTTAAATAAGCACCTAAACTTTTTTAACTATATAATTTTAGTTTTTAAAATTATGTTTTTTTATAAATTTGTCCTATATTATTATTAAAACTAGATTTTAAATTTTAGTCATAATTTAATAATAAATTGAACTATCACAATATGAAATTGATTTTTAAAATTTTTTAAAAATTAACAATTTGATCAATTTTAAATTATAAAAATAAATAAAAAGTGATTCAATCATTATTACACATTAGAAAAAGAAATATTTTTTTCTAAAAATTACAATTTTATTATTAAGTGTAATAAAATAATGATTTTAACAATATATCAAAGCATTTTTACCTATAAAAAATATTTTAAAAAATATGTATAACAAGTTTATTTAAAGAATATTTAATTCCCCTTTTAATTTTTGAGTTAAATTTCTTTATTATAATAAAATATTGAAATTTCATGTGAAAAATTGTATTTTTCCTCTAAAAATGTCAAAATCAAAATAAAAAATTATTATAATTTTATAACTTTTGCTTCTATTTCTTTACTGAATAAATTTAAATTTTTAATAAATTTTTATTTTAATTTTGATGTTTTCAAAGGGTAAATACAACTCTCAAGATAAAATTAGGAAGACTCTTGGAAATGTCTATATTCAATTAATTGTTACATGATGTGTATTTTCAAAGATATTATAATACAATTTTAAATTTTTTTCTAACTAACTGTTTTTTATAATTTTTTTAGTAATTTTATCATGAAATAAAATACGTCAAATGTGTACATTCGATTTTAAAAAGAAAAAGTTTAGTCATTTTTTTTATACTTAAAAGTTTAGTCATTTAATTTTTATTTCAATGTTAATTTAATCGTTTTTTTATAGGTTACATTTTTATGGTTCACCCTAGTTTTTGACTCGAACTATATCCACAACGAGAGGTTAGGCGCCCGGTTATCCCTCTCCAAGCAAAGGTGAGGTTCGAATTCAGGACCCGAGCCCTACTTCCCATCAAGCGTCCAAACGTTTAACCACTTGAGCCAACTCTTGTTGGTTAATTTAATCATTTTTATTTGTACTTAAATATTTTAATTTTAGAAAAAAAAAATATGGTCATTTAATTTTATTTAAATTATTGTTTATGAAACAT
>CANXYA012006624.1:0-11175 GCA_948193465.1 Acalypha hispida
CAAAGGTCCATAACATTTTTTAGCTACATCAATACCCCCACACAGCCCATTTATGTCTCTTACGAGATGCTCACAAGCTCCATTTTTTTCCTCTAGACACTGCATTCAAAAATGAATCCAAGTTAGCAAAATTTAAACATATAATTAAAACTAAATCCAAGAGGGATAGAAAAAACTGGTTTCACAATAATCCCTATGATGAAAAAAAATGATAAGCCATACCCTATTATAAAAAGAATAAAGCTTCCCACAAAAGTAGGTCCCCGATCCTGTAAACTGTGCATCATGAACTTGTTCCGAGGGATTGTCACATTAACATCGCCTGGAAACAATTTCACATTCATATAAGTATATTAATATTTATGGTTATCAACAAAAAGAAAATATTCTTCATACAGAAAGTATAATTGCTGCTGCAACATTATGAATGCACCTTTATAGGATGTAGAAGAAGGAGTATTGAATATAGCAGTAGCAGCAGCAGCAGATCTGTTTAATGAACCAGACGAAGATTTAGGCAAATGACCACCAATGTGCTCGCCAGCTGCAAAATCAGCATCAAAAGTGTCGTTACCTTTGAATAGAAACATACATTAAAAAAGCAACCACATCAACCCCACAAGAAAAATCAAAGAAAGTCACAATTTGATGAAACAAAAAGAGCGTCTAAAAGGAAAGAGAAATGATTATTGTATTTCTTCTAAGCAATCAAAGTAATAAGTAATCAATTTAATATATAATTAATAAAAGAAGATATATACTTTCCAGCTAGTTTGGTATCAAAAACACTTATCGTGCAAAAACAAAGAGATCAAAGAAGTAAATGAATCAGATCATAAACTGTTTGCAGCTACACAAGTTCGGTATAATATCTGTTGATCAATTTGCCACTTTTTTTGTTTCTGAACTTAATTTTCAACCCTTAACTTTCACCAGAAGTTTCACTTTGTCCCCAAAATGAAAATATTTTCAATAAACAAATGTCTTTTTTAATTGTAATTTTTTCCTAACTAAAAGCAGTATTCTCATTACTCAAAAATTCAATAGATACAAAATTCAGGAAAATTGTCCTATAACCTACCAACAACAAAATTAACAATTAATCTCTCAAAAAGTCTTAAATAATATAGGCTCAATGACCACTCTGCTTTTACAATATTTATTTCTAATAGTTCTATTAATCACAGTTGAACTCTAGCTCAAAAGATCAGCTCTTCTCTTGAAAGTTAGAATTAAATACTTTTTATAGACCAACCAAATAAATGGGTTCATATTATGTTTTAAAGATCGAGCTTTTACAATTTTCACACTACCTTCACTTAATTAGCGTGGAAAATGATCACTCCATACATTATTATATATGAGTGAAGGATTAAATTAATAATTTGTGCTATTTTCCTCGTGAATTAATGAGACTTTATTTGTTTTAGTTTTTGATTTTTTATTTGTTCATACTTATCCAAAAAAAAATTATTTCTCCATTTCTGTGAAATTGATCCTTTTTTACAAAAAAAAATAATATCGATCGACAGTGACAAGTGCAACGCTCATGTCATGCCCTCTATATGTAAAGAAAAAACCCACTAATTATTTCCACGATAATGGCGCCTAACAATGCTTGAATTTATTGTTCATTTATTTATCGAGAATTTAATCTAAGTATAAATAACTTGTATTAAAATTTTGCCTTTTCTAGTAAATAACTTCATATGTATTATCCAGTGAGCATTTTGAAGTTTATTAAAGAATGTAATCATGCTTTTTCATTTACTTTTTTTTTTATTAACTACATGAAAGTTATGAAAAAATAAATAAATAAAGTAAACTTCAGTTAAAAATGATTTAAAATTTTGTATGCTTAAAAATTAAAATGCATGACATAATATATTAATTTGAAGATAAATGATCAATGGGGTATTGATTTAGTGGCAAAACTATTAGTACTAATCATTGCACTCTTAAGAGGTCTTAAGTTCGAGTCTCACCCCATCGGAAGAGAGTGAAAGATAAATGAATTGTTTCAAAAAAACAGTGATCATATATTCAATTGAAATTTACATGGCATGAAATGAACGTAGTAACAATACTTTAGAAGATACCCATTAATCCAAAAATGTCTATTCTTATAGTGACAAAACTTGCTCTCAGTTACCGGAAGGTGTGGAATATTTAATCATTTATGAAATTGTCCACTCTTTTAAGATCACCAGAAATAGTTCTGTTTTTTTATTAATAAATTTTGTTCTTTTGTGTCTTCAAAAGTGTTAGTGCATATGCAATATCTCTTTCAAAATAAATTTTTTTCTATTTTAAAAATTTAAATTGATAAAAATTCAATTCCAACAAATTTTTCTACCAACTTTTCATTTTATAAAATATTGAAAAAGTAAATAATAAATTTTTTAATTTATATATTTCCTATTCAATTTTCAAATCTTCTTTTATTATTATTTTATTTTTTCTTTCCTACTTTTCTTTATTTTCTTTTTATTAAAATATAAATTATTAAAATTTATTAATAAAAAATAAAATGAATGTTAGAATGGAGTATTTGTTGAAATTGGTTAACATTTAAAAATTCTTTCTAATTATTAAAGTTGATTTTTGTATTTAAAATGAAATTTTTTTTGAAAAATTTATTGTAAATCCTCTTACTTAAATATCATACATTTGCGAGCATATTGTGTGACAGTGACATGCACACATTAATTTTTTATTATTTCTTTCCCATTTAGAATTGTCTGATTCAGTTTATGTTGCTGCTGCAAGTCTATGTTTAAGAGATCTTTAATAAAATGTTAATTTAAATTTTTATTGTCAAATTTGTATTATTTTGGAAAAGTTTAAATGAGTAAATATAATAATAATAAAATTTATAAAAGTTTTAAAAATGAGAATAATGATTATTTAAATTTGAAAGTTATTTAAAAGTTTTTGAAGATTAAATTTAAATTTTATTATTTATTTATTTGTGTTTTGGTATTTTATAGAGACATAAATATTTTTCAATGTAAAAATTAAATTATATTATTTCGAAAGATGAAGGTTGAAATTTTGAAAAAACTGTCGGCCAAACTAGATATTGATGATTAAATAATGAGACATTAAACCTGCGTCTGCGTGATTGTTTTGAATAAAAAGATATGGACATAAAATTGGGCACATGCAATATACTCCGCGCATATAATATTTTGAAACATCAAGGTTCAATTCAATATCTATTTAATCATGTTATAGTGTCACTATTCACGTACCCACTATATTGCATGCAAACACATGCAAACTTCATCAAAACCTTTGAAAATATTAACCATATAAAGTTCAAAATTACATCAAAATGAAAATTAATTATTTAATTTATAATTTCTTTTTAAAAACACTCTTACTTAGACTATTAAATTGGAACATGAAACATGCGTTTTTTAAATTATAAAATACTATCCCGTCATAAACTAACAATCTAACCTTCGTTGATTAAAAAAAAAAAACTCAAATTTAACTATTAATTTGGGATGAAAAAGTATTAAATTAGAGAAGTTGTTAATGTATATTTTATTTATATATTAAAAAGTGTATGTATTTTTATTTTTCTATGATGATTGATAAGTAATTGGTTTGGATAAATTCATTTATTTATTTTTATTTTATTAACTAGGGTCGAATAGAAGATCTCGTCGTTAGAAGATTTGAAAAATCTCAGCCAAATCAGTTTGACAGAACTGATGAATGCTCTTCAAGCGCAATAGCAAAGAAGACAACTGAGGAAGGAGGAGGTCACTGAAGGAGCATTTTTGGCAAAAAGCCAAAATCAGGCAAGTGAAGGAGGAAAAAAGCAAGCTGAAGAAAATTCAGATACAGAGAAGAAAGAAAATCAAAGGAACAAGCATAATGGAAGAAGAGTCAAGCATCCACCATGTGCACACTGCAACAAAACGAATCACACGGAGCGTTATTGCTGGTTCAGACCTGGAGTTCAGTGTAGAGGATGCAGACAATTTGGGCACATCGAAAAATTTTGCAAAAGTAAATCGGGTGAGCAGACGCAGCAGGCACAAGTGATAGAAAATTTCTATTTGCAAGAGGAAAGCCTGTTTACAGCCATCAACCAAGAAGCTTTCGTTGCTAAAAATGATTGTTCGGATGCGTGGCTAGTTGACAGCGGCTGCACTCATCATATGACGCCCAATATTAGTGCTTTTAAAGAAATCGATAGAAGCTACACTTCGAATGTAATATGGATGGACCGAGAGCTGTCCTAAAACTGCTGTATATGTTGAAGACAATGATGGTTATTGAAGGACCTGAAGCATGTCTTTAAAATGCTGGATATGTTGATGGAAAAGGATGATGCAATGCAAGGCAATGAGGTATGAAGGGTACTATTTTCATTGATGAAATTGCTCATGGTAGAAAGGAAGTTGTCAAGGAGGAGAGTTTTGTTCAAGCAGGAGTATTAATAGCACAAGAATCATACAAGAAAAAAGGGAATGTAGCTGCAACAAAAGGAAAGAAATCCTGCAATGAACAACAACATGGAAAGGAAGAATGAATGCAGAAAATCCCAAGTCAAGAAAAATGTCCACATTAAAGGCTCCAGAAAAATTCCAAGGAGGAGTGTTAAGAGAGTGTGATTTTTCTACACTAGTCGTGAAATGTTTGATGTGTTAATACAAGTCAAGATTTTGTAAAGATTAGGTGAAAGTAAGTCTCTAAAAAGAAGATGTATGGATGTCCTTATTTTACGTTTTAGAAGTAATCAGAAGTTGCTAGAAATGTATAGAACATAGGAGTTGTTGTTTTGTGTCTATGTCCAGTCTATATAAAGGCTGGATGTACATGGAAGTTATACATGTGAATGGAAGTTCAGGTATAAAAATCTCTTATCTTACTAGTCTAAACTTGGTTTTCTACCAGAATTGCCTTGCCTTGTCTCTTCTAGTTTATAAACAGAATTTCATGTTAATGTCTATTTCTTATTTCGATCAATGGAATTTGGGTCTTTGCCTTCTTATAGGAAAGTGTTCTTATCTCATCCTGGGTGCTTATACAAGCATTAGCCACCTGATTAACCAGCTAACAAACAATGCAGATTGTAGATCACAATCCAGCTACAGAGCTAGCACAAACTGAAAAACACAAGAAGCTGCTAGTTTTCGTAGACAATTCCTTTTTTTATATTTCTTTTCCCTTCAAAAGATACAGAATTTGCACCAAACATCTTTGGCTTGGTAGAATTGTTGTCATTATCAATAACAGAATACAAAAGATGGTGTTATTGTAATGTATGAATTCAGGATGAGTAGAGTGAAGTGTACTTGCTTGCGGCAATGAATACAAGTTCTCAGTCCTTCAAGGTGTTCTTTCAACGCATAAAAACAATACAATAATTGTTAGGCTAACGAACAAAATCGGTATGTTTAGTTTGGGTGAACAGCTATTGTTAGAATTGTTTATGCCTAACCATCTTAGTCTCTTGAAGGGTTGATTCGAGTGCGTTGATTTTCTGATAAATAACGATCGTCAAACATCAGAATTTGCAAGAAATGTACTGACTTGAAAGAAATGGTTTTGAACGATTCTACTCACAAGGTTAGATTCCAGCGCTTCGATTTTCTCAGCCTGAATATTATTTCACCCCTCTGCACTTTCTAGCAGGTATAGAAACGTAAATGGAGTAGACTGCTCAAATATAAGCAGGTGTCTTATGATATTTTAACACAACTTCAAATTGTTGTAATCAATGATATTTTTCGCATCAATTCGGGGCAAATGGTTGAGTTGTTCAAAACAACAATACCTATCCATAAACATTAGGCCTGAAAGCTAGTGCAAAACCAAATAATCAAATACAGGTATCTCCTGTGAAGCAATACCATTGCTCTCATGCCTGCAAGAAACAAATGAAACATCCATTCTCAAGCCTCGACAGTAGCTACTATCCACCCACAAGTAACGATAAGCAAAGTTTTTCAATTTAGTTGATAATTTTGAATTTAGATTTTTAAAATCATATAGCCGGTAAAATGAGTGGCAAAATTAATGGAATTAATATAGATTCGGGAAATAGAATGCAATTAATTCATGGGATTTTCCTTCGTAGACATTGTTGTGATCCAACAACGTTGTCGATATAAAAACTTTGATTCTATTTTTGGTCTTTAATTATCAATGTAATAACTAATTGTGAAGCAAAAGGGGTTTTTACACCCAGCAGTGTAAAATTATAATAATTTCAAAAATTGCCTAAACACAAAAATTATTTCAATTAGTCATAAAAAAATAAAAATTATTTCAATTGGTTATTAAAAAAAGATTACTTCAAAAATACCTATAAATTACCTATTTTTCTCCACCTCTTTTACCCTGTTTTTAGGCATTTTTGCAAATGGAAATTGTTTTGGACATTTTTGCAAATATTTATTAAAATGAAGTATCCCATCTCATGTAGTTTGCGTACGAATGGAAATTGACATGGCCATAACATAATTCCAGACCAAATCGCAATATTACAAAGTGGCCACTGCTCAATTTGAGATACCCACGCTACCTACTGCATGGTGTAATCGAACCGAGCTGAGTATATGAATACTCAAGCTCGAGTTCGGTCTTAAATTCTATAATTATCCGACTTGATAACAATCAATTCGAACACACACACAAAAAAAAAAAAAGATTAGATTGTTCTAATCGGTTGTATTACGCGAATATACCAGAAATACGTCGTCAATATACTAAGCTTCCTTCGATCATTCTTCTTACCTTAGGAAAGCGAAAGACATTTGCTTGAAAGAAAGAAAAGTGGAAAAATTTTGTGTGAACTCTCGTTTGTTTTTACGTTCATTTACTTCTAAAGAACAATACACTAGTACCTAGTATCAATGGAAAATATTTGAACACTTGTATTGTTTGATCGGTGAAATAGAATGGAATAGCATGACACCCCAAATAACTTTTTTTTTTAAATCGATTAAAATGGTTATTTCATAAATTTAAAGAATTACAAATTTAGAAATAAATTACATAAAAAATATATGATTTTACAAAAAAAAGTTTATTTTTCATCTCAAAACTAGTATGGAATAAGTGCTCAATTCCATTTGGTTAACCAGCCTTATATTCATGCCTCAGCGGATTGCTGTCCCTTTCCCCACCTCATTTACTTAATTTACAATCTTCTTATTATTATTAATTTGCGGATCATAAACAAACACAACCTGACTATTATTTGTTTGCATGCATACTTCATGCTCTGTTTCACCTCAAACTCAACTATCAAATTGGAATGAAAATAATGGTTTAGAAAAATAGAATGCAAATATGCTAAAAACTGAGGTCGCATTATGGTCTTCAATTATCAATTGTGATGGAAAGGCAATGTTAGGTATTTTATGAACAACTTGACATTGGCCATGCTCTCTCTTTCCTTTGCGTCCGTAACAAAATTTCCAGCCAATGATAGCGCCAGAGGACAAAGTGGCCTGGCCACTGTAGTGTAGTGTTCAGACTTCAGACAGGCCCACAGGACAGTACGTTCACCCACAGGACAGTACGTTAAGTAAAATTTATGCAGCGCAGCAGCAAATGACTGGCTCAGCTCACACACACACAGCTTGTGACTAATGGCACTTTCAAGATCAACCACTGCACTTTCAAAAATCCTCTCTAAGCTTAACAAACACCACCTTCATCACCGCCGCTTCACCTCTCCTACGCTTTCACACTCTTTTACCACTGACCAACTGCGCTCTACCGACAAGGCTGTTGCTGTTTTTGACAAAGTTCAACAGTCAGTCTGAAATACTGCCACTTAAAGAATCCCCTGATATCCACGACAAACTCAGGTAAAAACGCTAACTTTTACTATTTTTATTGTGTCTTATTAATTTTCTTACAAATAGACTCTATCTTTATTCTTGTTTTAGAGGAAGAGAAGTGTGATGAAGTAATGGAAAAGTTTTATCGATACCCATTTGCGATAGATGGGTATATTCAGCATTAGCCTGCTGATTAACCAACCAGCTAACGGTTGCCGAGCACAGTCCAGCTAAAAAGCTAGCTGTAATTGCAAATCTGCTAGTTTTTTTCTCTTAAAAAGATACAGAATTTGTGCTAAAAAGCTTTAGCTCAGCTGGGTAGAATTGTTGTCAATGTTAGTGTGCCAAAAGACATATGTTATTGTAATGCAGGATGAGTAGAGTGAAGTACACTTGCTGCCATGAATTCAAGTTCTCAGTCCTTGAAGGTGTTGTGCAAGTTCTTTCAACACCTAAAAAGAATAAAAGTATTGTTGGACTAATGATCATGATCAGTACACTTGGTTTGGGTGAACAGCTATTATTAGAATTGTTTATGACTAACCATCTTATACTTAGCCTCCCTGAGAACTGATTCGAGTGCGTTGATTTTCCGATAAATGACAATTTTTCAGCATCAGAATTTGCAAGAGATGTACTAACTTGAAAGAAATGATTTGAACAATTTTACCCACACGGTTAGTTTGTGTTAGCACAGCACAGCACAGATTTCAGTTTCTAACAGGTATATAAACCCCAACGAAGTAGAATGCTCAATATAAGCAGGTGTCTTAAATTAACCATGCCTAATATTTTAACAGAGCATCAAATTGTTATAATCTATGTAATGTTTTGCATCAATTCTGGGGCAAATGGTTTAGGCAACTCTAGTTGTTCAAAACAAATGATGCCTATCTAAAAATATTAGGCTTGAAAGGTTGTGCACAATAAATTAATCAAATCTCTGAAGTAATGCCATTGCTTTCGCATTACTAATTTCTTGAAGGGGAGAAACAGCCTGCAATTAACAAATGAAATAACAATGAGTAGAGTAGTTATTGACCTGACCATATATAAAGTTTTTCTATTTAGTTGATGATTTTGAATTACATTTTAGAGACAACACTCCAACAATGTTATTGCTGTTGTATAAAAAGGAAATATCTGAACTCGGAGAATCTCATCTTAGCCCTTATATCACTCTCTCTGGTAAAATGCATACTTCATTTTTTTAATTACTGAAAAAAGATTGCATTTTTATTATTTTTATAAGAAAAAGATTGCATTTTTATTGTTTTCATTCTTATTTCAGAGCATGAGAAGTTTGATGATTTGTTGTTCAAGTTTTTTCGATACCATTTGCCAAACAGAGGGAACATCACCATTACATTGTGATAAGAAAAGACGCAGATTTCAATCATTTGAAAATTGCAAGTTGGAAGATTTGGCTTGAACGAAAGGATAGTTTTTTGTGCATATCTGGTGAAGAAGAGATTGAGAAAAATGAGAATGACTTGAAATATTATTCTCAAAATTATGTTCCTCGGAAATTTAGTATTTCGATTGAGCATGAATCTTCCAGATTTCCTTATTATCCTCGCTCTTTGTTTGATATAATTACGTATGAAATCAAGAATGGGATCCTCAGAGTTAAAGCAGTTTGAGCTAGTTTAGTTTCTTGTTTTTGAAACTTAATAGAATTGACTTGTCTCTTTTAGTTTATAAACAGATTTTCATGTAAATGTCCTTTTCTTAAGTTGATCAATGGAATTTGGGTATTATTGCCCTCTTTTTGAGATACAGAAAACTTTTCTAAGAGCTACAATGCCAGCTGATAAACAAGGTACAGTTCAGCTAAAAAAATGCAAAGCACAACAATCTGCTAGTTTTCGTTGAGAATTCCTAATTTCATACTATTTCTTTCTCTTAAAAGATACAGAATTTGCTCCAAGCAGCTTTGGCTGGGTAGAACTGTAGTCATTATCAGTAACAAAAAATAAAAAGCTATTTCTGGCTGTAATGTGATAAATACAGGATGAATTGAGTGAAGCGTGCTTGCTGTCCATGAATTCAAGTTCTCAATCTTTCGAGGTGTTGTGCAAGTTCTTTCAATACCTAAAAAGTAAAAAAGAAATATTAGGCTAATGAACGAAATCAGTATATTTGATCTGAATGAAAAGCTATATAAAGATAACGCTTCCTGAAGAGCTGATTTGAGGGCGTTAATTTTCTGATAAATGACAATTGTTCAGAATCAGAATTTGCAAGAGATGTACTGACTTGGAACAAATGATTTGAACTATAGTACTCACAAGGTTAGTTTGTGTTAGCACAGATTCCAGTGCTTCAATTTTCTCGGCCTGAATCTTGTTCTCTTGAGATTTTGTTCCTCCGCCCTGCAATTTTAAACAGGTATAAAACTCAATGAAGTAAAATGCTCAATATTAGCAGTCTCTAAAATAAGTTATGCTCAACATCTTTAACAGAACTTTATCACCATCAATTTGAAAGTAGTGTTCCACATCAATTCGAGGCGAATCACGCCATTCTGGTTGTTCAAACTTATGATGCTCATCTAAAAACATCAGGTTGGAAAGCTTGTGCAAAATCAAATGATAAAAAATTACTAAATTTTTCTTCAGTTTTTGTTATATTCCTGAGGTTTAATGTTTCAATTTTTTAACTCTTAGTGTGTCATTTGTCAGATAAATTAGTTAATTTATTTTGTACTAGATTTCAGTTCAATTTCTTTCATATAAGCTAAAAGAAGAAAAACAACGAGTTTAATCCTTGTGAATACTGAACCTGATTTCTATATTATGATACGAGTCTCCGGAATGGGCTAATCTCGACTGGAAATTAATTTGGAAACAATTATATGGGGCTCAGAACTATAAAGAAAAATGATTCCAGCCATTGATAATATGAACATGAATTCACAGTACAGAGAGTGACACCCACATACATACAAAGAAATTAATGCTAACTTAAACTAATAATTCTGCAGTCTGTCTTTGACTTACTCAGAAAGCAAGAACGGTGAAAATAACGTTGAGAGGAATAATCAACAATGAGAAAATTAAACACATTCTACAGTAACCCTATAGCCATAGGAGCATTTGCAGCAATGAAGAAAGGAATATCTGTTCTATGTTCAGCTGGAAATTCAGGCCCACGTGGATATTTGATTCTAAACGGAGCACCTTGGATTACAACAGTTGGAGCTGGAACTGTTGATCGTCTGTTTACAGCCCGTATTACTCTTGGAGACGGAGATCTGACATTAACTGGACAATCTCTCTATCCAGAGAATCTGTTTGTGTCCAGAGTTCCTCTGTATTTTGGACATGGAAATCATAGCAAGGAAGTTTGCTATTCAAAT
>CANXYA012007778.1:0-14355 GCA_948193465.1 Acalypha hispida
AACTTTAATTATTCGCAGGTTTACACTTTTAGAGCGTCATTGGATCTGTCTAATCAAAAGCCTGCTGCCAATACCGTAGACAACCAAGGCTCAGCAGAAAACAGCATCTCTAGAAGACAGAAGAGGACTGCTTCATGTTCAAGTAAGACTCGGAAATCGAAGTACGTCAAGGGCAATGAGTTATCAGAATCTGAACAAGAGAAAGAACTAAGTGGTGAAGAATTGCTTGAGAACAAGGAATCAATTGAGAAAAAAGGTGCTGTTGCTAAAGATGGTGATAAGAACATGGACTCGGCTATGAAACCATGCTTTGTTGTGGATGATGATCATGGCAGCATAGCCCCAAGTGAACAACGTATTGGTGTTATTGAAGAGGAAAATGAGAGCAAAGACTGTGTTGCTCTGGAGGGGGAAAAGGACGTAAATGCAGTTAAGAAAAAGGGTTTTGTTCCCGAAGCTGAAGAGGGAAACAAGAAAAGCAAATCTGGCCAAAATGCAGATGTATTTTCGGCTTCTGAAATGGACAGAGAAGAAAAACGTGCACTGAAGGCTCGGAAGAAACCTGCTCCGAGGTTTCTTAGGAGGAGATGAACTGTAAACTCGACTTCTACGGAAGCTGTTGGGTTTCAAAGATGCTTACATGTGAGGTGTAAGTTCTCCATTATTATTATTATTATTCGAACCTGTTTAACTTTTGTAGATGTCAATTTTCATCGGTAGGGGTGGTACTGGCAAAATGTTAAGAATGTTATCTCACATGTTATGCTTCAAATATTGTTTTACAATGATCTATTGACTTATTAGTGTGTATATATATATATATATATTTAAATACCTAACTTTATTTTTAGACAAGTGTCATCTATATAGTGAAATTGTTTACCTCTCTTATAATTTGGACAAATGTCAATACTCAATTGGATTATTTTTTTTAAAAAAATTAATCGAAATATTAATCAATTCACCTATTTTGATTAAACGATTGATTTTGATTTATTTATTGTGAGTTCATGTATTATTAATAAGTTTCTTTTTTATTTACTAAATTGTTAATAAGCTTCTATAAATAAATTTGTGTATTAAATATTTGAAGTTGAATAAGTTTTAATATTTAAATAAATTAATTTATATTCATTGAACCGATAAAATTTTGCTCATGATATTTTAAAATTCATTTCATTGTAAAAAATTATGTTTTCTATTTTATACAAGTTTTTGACTTCGTATCATAATACTCATTTTAACTTCTATTAAAATAACAAATTCCACGGGAGAAGGACAAACAATTTATGATAAAAGTATAATCAGATTTTTAGAGCTTCTATCTTCATGTTCGAGCATTCATGGTTTCTATTTTCAAAACGATTATTCTTTCTCGGGTTTAGATCTATTTAATGGTTCTTTTGATTGTCTTCCGCCTTAGTGGTTATGATGTGTTATTTCTTTTGTATGTTTGTTGTATAAGTATTCTCATATTTTCGCAATTATCGTTTAGGAGTTTATTCATGGTTTTTATATCGTAACCATAAATGGTGAAAACTGCTAATACACTTGATTTTTTATAACATCATTATTTATAAAAAAAACAAGTGACATCGAAGATAAAATAGAGGTCAGCGGATAAAGAGAATAAAGAGATGTAATTTTAATAAAGTTTTATTAATTTAATAAATTTTCTTTCTTTCTTTTTTATTTTGACGTGGTTAATTTATTTATAATATATTTATGATAGGTAGATCAGAAAAATGCTCAGTCTTTAGAAAAGATCAGAATAAAAAATACAATCAATATTTTAAAATTATTGAAATTCTATTTATATTAATTATGAATATATTAATATAAATATTTTAAAATATTTTATCATATTGATATCAAGAAAATAATAGAATAATATTTTATAATTAATTTTTAATAATTTAGTTAAAATATTTTTTTTAAAAAATCAAGATTTACAAATTTAGAATTATAGTTAAAGAAAGGCTTTTTTTTTTACCTATATATTACATAAAATTAATATAATATTAATATTATATAAAATTAATATAATATTAAATTAATATGTTATATTTATTCTAATAGTTACAAGTTTTAATTTATAATTATTCTTGAATTTTTAAATTTTTAGAATTTATATAATTTAAGTTTTAGAAATAAATTGATACCCTCTCTAGAGTTAGTTTTGATTGGTTTGTTTTAAAAATTTTAAAATCTCATTAAATACAAATTGTATAGACGGAAGTCAAATAAATAACTATATATCGAGGATTATTGTAACTATATATCGAGGATTATTTTTATTGTGTAGTTAACAGTTCATTGAGTTTTCGAAGTATATAAAAATGACTATTGTATAATTTAATTTTTTTTATAAAAATATAACTAATTAATTTAATTGTTTTTAATTACTCTGGGAAATACTTATAAATTTTTTTTATAAGGATATAATTTCATAAAAAAAAATAATCACAAAAATATAGTAAAATTAAGTATTTTTTAGAGGGAGTTGAATTAATTTGAGAAAGCAATAATATACATATTAAAAAAATAAATTAAAAATTCGTGCGAAGCTCGGGCATTACGCCTAGTTTATAAATAACATAATTATTACATCTAAACTTCTTTTCTGTAAAACACATTTTTTTATAAATAAAAGTAAATTTATTAACTTAAAAGAAATTATTACAAACGTAAGAGTGCAACATAGAATTAAACTGCCTAATCAAACTATAAGCAGAATTATTCGTTGAACTTAAAAAGTTTTTTAAACCAAAACTTACGGTCTCTTAAATTGCATTTTGACTATTTATAAAACAATCACGACATTTATTATTAATAGCTCCTTTTGGTTACTCTGCATTCCATAATTATAGAATTTCTTACCAACAACACTTCCATTACTACCTATTGTAACTGAAATGTCGATTATAGTTACGAAAGCCATTTTTAAATTACTTTGTGTAATGGACAACCCCCAAATGAACACTGTTCTCTTACAAACTGATTGCCAATATGCAGTAGTAATCTTTTAGATGGAATTAGGGGTGAGCATAAACCGAAAAAACTGAAATTTTTAACTGAATTGAAACCGATTCAAAACAATGGCATTGAGTAATTCGGTTTTCGGTATGAACCGAACCGAAAAAACCATATATTTTGGTTAATTGGGAGTGGTTCGGTTGTGGTATTATTAATAACGATACCAACCGAAACAATGGCATGCCACACATATTATTAATAATGATGATATGTTGATGTTCCTAAGTTCCTTATTCATACTATTGCCTGTTTTATTAGTATCTTCCATATATGGTAGAAGTGATTGCTATATTAGGCTATTAGTTATTAGAAATTGCATGATTGAGGTGATTGGTGATACTAGTACTGGAAGTGCAATGATTTTTGCCTTGCTTTGCTTGATTTGAATTGATAATCTGGTTTCTTTGTTTTGATAATGTGGTGGAATCATGGCTAACATGTTACCTTGCTTGATTTGATAATGTGTTGCTTTATTTATGACTTTGGTACTCAATTTGTTTTAATTGAGAGGTTGGTTGTGATATAGCAGTAGACATGTAATCTCTAAACTTAATGATTGAAACTTTGATTTTTTAATTCGATAAGAGGCAATGATGAACTTCCACCGCAACTCAATATTTTTATAACATTTTGATGAGTCATATTGGCAGGGTAAAACTTTTGAATTCCTCAAATCAAATTCTTACAAGTTTTGCAGCTTAGATTTTCTATTGAATTTTCGGTAGGGTAAAACTTTGAATTTAAATGTTTTGATTTGATATTCTATAAGTTTCGTAGCTTTTGATTTGACAAAATGTTTATAAATGAAAAATACAAGATTTGAGCCTCTTCTTTTATCCATTTCTTATTTCTTTTGATATTCTAAAGTTTCAATATACAATTTTTAAACTTGTTGGTTTTTCTTTAAAGGTTTGATCCTTTATCTGTAAAGGACTTCTGTAACTGAATTAGTATTTCTATATTTCTATTATTTTTTTTGTAATTGAATTAGTATTTCTTCTGTATTTTTGTTATTTTGTTTATTACTGAGTTGTTCCTATTTATATAAAATGTAGGTTTTTTTTGTTCTACAATGGTGATTTATCAATTATCATCTATTTGTACCTTTTGAACAGTCCTTTTTGAACATAACACAACTTATTCTTACAGTCTTTACTTGCTAGAATCATATTTTTTGGTGTTTGCAGCAGCCTGCAGTTGAATGACTTGGATTGAATAGCTGCAAGTTTTTTTTGACATGTTTGCAGCAACATTATTTTGTATGTAATAGATAGCTCAAAGTTTTGTTGTAAATTTTTTATTTCTGTTGATAAACTAAGTTAATAAGGCAATCAACAACAAATATTTTAATCAGCAACTTAGGTTGATTTTTTACTATCATGATTTGTAATTAATCAAGTACTGAAGTACTTGAATGATTCAAGTTGAATCACTATCTTAGGTAGGTATTTTCAAATGATTTGGTATTGAATATCTGAAATATTAGGTATTCTCAAACACTTAGGCTCATTTTTATTCCAAGTTCAGAATTTTTAGGCCCAATTTAGGTTAAGCTCAAAACCGTTTAAACCAAATAAACCGAATTGGAATAACTGATGCTTTAGAACGGTACAGTTCAGTTGATAATATTTCAATATTCATACCGAATAAACCGAACCAAAATATACCGAAATAACGATATCGTACCGACGCACATCCCTAGATAGAATCTTTAAATTGCAATTATACAACTTATTGACAATGTTGCTTATATTAGTGATTAATTTCTCACAAGTAATCCAATTCCCATCACCAAAATCACCACCTCATCTTTTTAATCCTCACATATATACTTCTTCAAAATTTTATGAAATTAATAAAAAAAAACTTGCTAATGTAACAAGACAAAAAAAAACTTGTTACAACGACAATACAAACAAAACTTGTCATTAGAACAAGACAAAAAATATCTTGCCCTAGATTAAGACGAGAAGAAACTTGTCAAAAGACAATACGACAAAAAAACTTATCAACAAAATAGGACAAAATTTAAAAAGTGAAAAGCACATCCAACTCCCTAAACTTTTATATGGGCAGAAGCATCTAGTTCATTCCATCACATTTTAGCACCAATTTCTCTTCAAATTTTTTCAATTTGGTGAAAATATTTCCTTCATTTTAACATAATTATAATCCTATTAAATGAAGGTTGAGTTGGCCAATTAGGAGTCAAATTCCTGCTAACCAAGGCAATATGAGCCAATATACATGAAAAAAAAAATTAAGGAAATGAAGAAGTAAGACAAGTAATTAAAAGCTTCTTATTTAAAAAAAAATGAAAAGATAAGCATAACAAAATACAAAAGACAAAACCTTTAAAAGAAGAGAGGAAATAATAGAGATCAAACTACATCACAACTAAATTCTCAAGTTTCTTAAGATTCTTTGTATGGATATGGAGGACCAATGACAAGAGCAAGGAGTAAGAAGATGAAAGCAACCTTAAATAGCTCAATTCACGAGATGCAAGAGAAAGAAATTGTTCTTAAAGATCCACCACATTTAGTTACTTATTTGAAAGTGCAAGATGATGGAATGGGCTTGGATATTGAAGAGTGTCAAAAATTATTAGAAGTTTAGCTCACGGTGATTGAGCTTATTTTGAAGTCCAAATTCGCATGTTTAATGCATAATGATTTTTTTTTTTTGCATTTTAAGCCCTTTTTGTTATTTTAATGGGTTTGAATGTGTTTATCCATTTGTTTAGTTAGTTTTGTGCAATTTAGACTTTATTTTGGGTCTATTCCTTGTTTAAATGGACTTTTAGTTATGATAGATACATTAGGCTTTTATTTATTCATATTTGAGTTGGATTTGACATTTTTTAGAGTAGTTTATTTTCCTAGGCCTATAAGTTACGAATTTACCTTAGGGTTTTAGTATTTTGCAATGCCTATATAAAGGCGTCTTTATTGTTTTATTCAATAGATTATTCAAATTGATTATTATTATTATTATTATTTTGAGAGTTTTTTATTCTTTGGTTCTTTATTTAGAACTGTTTTGATCTTATCAAGGAAACTTATGGCGATCACCTTTTATGACTCCCGTTCCAGTTGGCAGGTCATAGCTAGGGTGTGGTTGGTTATCATATACTTGATTTATTGACGATCCTAGAGATTTGATTCATTAAAAATTCGGTTCTTACATCGGGTGATGTTAAGGTCGTATTATATGGTATCAAATATTTGGCTCAAAAAATCAGGTTTTATCTATCTTGTTTGATTAATTTTTGGTATTCTCTTTAAAATTCTAGTAGTTTAGGTGTTCTTAAAAAAAAAAAGAATTACGTTCGCAAAATTTTAGTTTAACTCAATTTTGATTATTCTTCTTATTTCATAAAGAATCCTTACCAAACTTGGATTTCTTCTTTTCCAACCTATATTTTAGTAAATTATCAATCCTCAGAGCATTAGGATTACTATTTTAGTGTTGATTTATTGAAGTTTAAGGACTGATTTCACTTATTCTTCATTATAGTAGTATTAGTTACATTTGGATTCTCTAGTTTCAACAATCCTAATCCAAATAGGATTTTGACTCAATTTTTTTTAATCAATAGTGTTGGCTGCCTATGTCGATCCCAAATAATATTGGAATGTGATTTGCGAATAGCCCCTCACCATGGGTGAGCCGGATGTGCCATAATCCATTGGATCCTAGGAACTATTCTGAACTTTGAGATTGGAGTCGCCACCTAGACCCGGACCTGGACCGGGAAAGTGCTGTGGTCAAGGCCGCCACCTAACTCTTCAAAGATTTGGATTCGCCACTTAGTCATTTACTATACATTATACATTACATTATACTTAAAATAAAGTCCAAAGTTACATCCATACATCATATTACACCACAATCTAGATAATATACATCTAAATAACAAGAAATGAAGAAGGAGAAAGATAGAATATGGATACATTAGAGTTTATAAGGGAAATAAGCATAAAACAAAAATTCACAAGCTGTGAAAACCAATACAAGCACACAACAGAACCAGTACATGTGCATGCCTGTATTAAACTGTTGCCAAAATTATCAATCCGGCGTGCAACAGTATTAAAACTGTTGCATAATAGTTTACTGCAAGCTGAATTTTCTAAATAACAAAACATGCAAATCCGTTAGTTCCTAAGGAAGCGCAGGTGTTTAAAATAATTTCTAAGGCCATAAAATCACCAAATAACACAAGATTAGAACTTGTTACCACCATTTGAATGATTTACCTCAAGATCCATTGCAATGATGAACATGAAGAATGATGAAAATGTAGAAGAAACACAATAACAACAAGCAAACATTGAAATAACATAAACCAGAAGTTAAAACACCAAAATCTCACCTATTCATGATAAGAAAACAACTAATGTTGATCAAAATGACCAAATCATGAAATCATAGGATCCTTGACTTACTTTTGAAGAAATATAAAATAACACTAAATCTATATATTTGTCACATCATAGATCACTCTAGTGATGAAATCATTGATAGATATGGAATCAAAATAACAAATAACATAAAATCAAAGAAAACTTGATATTCAAGACACTTAAAAGCACAAATCTAAAGAAAAAATCATGTAGATCTATCTCAAACATGTTTATCCTTGATAAATCTAACAAAATAGTGTTTAAACACACTTTTGAGAATCAAATTTGAAAAGAAATCAAGTTAAAACATCAGATATAAAGAAAACAAACAAAATATAGCATCTAGGATGAAACTGGCGCACAACACTTTATAAACTGTTATGCGCTGTTTCAAGCATTGCAAAATTGTTGTATATGCTTCAAAATAGGCGTGCAACACAATATAAACAGGCACTCGCCTGTTTGAAGTTAAAAAGCTAGAAAACGATAAAAATAAGCTTTGTAATCCATTTTCAAGCTATGAATGAAGCTAGAAATGGTTTGAAAACACCAAGAAGAAGAGATAAGCACATTTTTCCCTCAGAGAGGTACTCACAAACATTAGATTCAATCAAAACACATAATAATTAGAACAAAATGTAGAATTAAAGAGACTTACCTTTAGCTTCAAACTTTAAATTCTTCAAAACTAAAGATTTTTCACTAATATTAATATCCGAAGGTTTAAGCACATAATTATCCATTTGAAGCTAAAGTAAAGTTTCTTTATATCTATAAATCATCTTAAATGAATTATGAGTGAGTAGTGATTTATCACCATTTTTCATCATCGGGAATATCTTGCTCTATCTCGAGGTAAAGGGGGTAGAAATTAAGGGTTAACAGTTTTCCCCCTTGATTTGAAAGTATGAGTACAAAGTACAAATATTTTCAAATCAAAGAGCTGCTAACAAGGAAATAACATACTTACCTTGTGTAGATGAACTCCACCGGGGATGAGAAATCTCTAAAAAGGAAAATTTGATTCTTGACCAAATTGTTGGATTTGAATTCCAATGGGAAACAAGAGCTTCGAAATTGACATGTTGAGGATATTAGAAAACACTTGCCCCTTGTTGAAATTAAACCTGCAAAATGGAAAAGAACATACCTTTCTTTTCGACCATTAAAACTACCATAAAAAAGATTTATATTATTTGATTCAAAGATATAAGCACCTAGTACAAAAATTTTGAGACTAAGAAAACATACCTGAATTTTCTTTTGATACAAAAATTGGACTCAACTTATAGTTATTAAAGGAGACAAACAATATGATGATTATTTAATGGGGAACCCACAAACCTGGTTGAAATCTTAATGAAGAATCAACAACCCGATTGACTACTTAATGGGGAACCAAAAACCCGATGACTACTTAAAAGAGAGCCACTAACCTGATTGACTACTTAATGAGGAACCAACAACCCGATTGCATCTAAAGGGAATCACTAATCTGATGACTACTTAATGGGGCCCGATGACTACTTAAAGGAGAGCCATTAACCCGATTGATCGATTGACTACTTAATGGGGAATCACTAATCCGGTTGACTACTTAATGGGGAATCGCTAAGCCGATTGACTACTTAATGGGGAATCGCTAACCCGATTGACTACTTAATGGCGAACCAACGACCTGATGACTACTTAAAGGAGAGCCACTAACTCGATTAAAAAATAAATCAAGTTTTTAAAGAGAAAGTCTTCCAATTTTGATAAGTTTTGGTTTTTAAACGAGGACAACCTCAAATTTTGAAAAAAAAATTAGTTTTTAACGAGGACGATCTCAAATTTGAAAAGATTTTAGTTTTTAATGAGGACAGCCTCAAATTTAAAAAAATTTTGGTTTTTAATGAGGATGACCTCAAATTTGAAAAGATTTTAGTTTTTAACGAGGACGACCTTAAATTTGAAAAGGTTTTGGTTTTTAACAAGGACGACCTCAAATTTGAAAATATTTTGGTTTTTAACGAGGACGACTTCAAATTTGAAAGATTTTAATTTTTACCGAGGACGATCTCAAATTTGAAAAGATTTTGGTTTTTAATGAGGACGATCTCAAATTTGAAAATATTTTTATTTTCACCGATGACTAGCTCAAATTTGAAAAAGATTTTGGTTTTTAACAAGCACGACCTCAAATTTGAAAAGATTTTGGTTTTTACCGAGGACGACCTCAAATTTGAAAAGATTTTGAAAATATAGTTTTTTTAGAGTAACCACCTCAAGTTTTAAAAAGAAATCAAGTTGAAGTATTTTGAAACATCAAATATGATTTATTTGAACAAAGAGCAATCTTAATTAGGAGTTTTATTCCATGCCACCAATTATGATTGTCGCACCATCTATGACGTGGTGTGCCACGAGTTAACTTTAAATGTGTGATGTACCATGATGATACTTAGAAATAAACAAAGAAGGAATACCTTTCCTTTGACCGTTAAAATGACCCTTTAAAAAATGATTGAAAATCAAGTTTAGATTATTTTTTTGAATTTTGTAAAGGAGGTTTTAGAAAACTCATTTAGAGAATAATGAATATATACGAGAACGCATATGAGAGTTTATTGCATGAAATGATATAGGATGAATGGATTTACTTAGTTATGATAAACAATAATGAACTTGTGCAAACGTGATGAATGAACACTCGAATGCTCTTTGTTAAAACAAAATTATTGACCCTTCTTTACTTGTACTTGGCATAAGATTGATATGAATACTTGTAAAGATTAATCAAAATGATAATTTAAAGATTACCTTAGGCCCGTGTAAAGTGAACAAAACCTTACTTTGATCCAAGTTTGTTGATAAGAATATTTGAGCTTTCAAATTTTAAGAACTTACCTTTGGATTCATATTGAGTGGATAGAGTCCTACCTTCTTGGATGTAAGCACGATTGGAATGATTAATTTTCTATGCTAGGAACTAAATATGCAAAAAATTTTGTAAAACATTTTGGAGAATTTCTTTTGTTGCTATAAGAAATAGAAAAAAAAAAGAATACCTTTCTTCTAGCATTTGGGTAAATCACATTTTGAGAGATGTAAACCCTTAATTTTACAGCCCTAGAATTAGGTGTGAACTAGCGAAGAACCCGATGATGAAAACAACATCTATATTTCATTATGGAGTTAAGATTCATACTATCTAAGTTCGGTTGTTGGAGATCGGAACTAGCTTTCACTTTCTTCCCTATTTTCCTCTTTTTTCCTAATCATCTTTCTTCCATTTTTCTCGTCCGGACAAATATTGTGCTTTCTCAAGCAAGCAATAGCCGAACGGCTACAAGGAGGGCCCATAGCTGGCTGACTAGTGCATGCTCCGGCCGGCACCACCTGTCCTCCCAGCTGCCCCACACTAAATAATCTCTGAGCCCTGACGTGGGCATGTTCCCTGCACGCCTCTGCTGCATAGACACTCCAAAAAACAGCTCATTTTGACCCAATAACAACCACTCTCTTCAATCTTATCTATTCTCTAACATCTATTCTCTCTAAAAAAACAAACATAAAAACTAGAAAAACACCATACAAAAATAAGATCAAAACGTACCAAAAGAAGTAAGTTCAGAACACTCAAACACAAAAGCATCCTAACCCACCTACTTCATACACTTAAAACACCTTCATTTCAACTTCAAAACTTCTGTTTCTTCGTTTCTACATCTACACTAACACACCACCTACTGTTTTAAGCAAAAATTCGGTCTATAGCAGTAGACCTTGAGGTAGCTATCTTAAACTCAAAACCCATCTCAAATTAATTGAGATCTGAGGGTTCACGTTGTTCTAGTAGTCATATAAAGTTTATTTTTGTACTGCCTTACTGTTTAAGCTTCTGTTTGTTTGTTTGTGAAGTGGCAAGGCAAGTCTTGCCGTGAGGGGAGCCGTACGGCTCCTACAGTAGCCGTCCGACCACTTGTCTCGGCCTCTTCCCTAGTTGTTTTGCTTGACATTTCTCGCCTGTTTGTGCATTTTGTTTTATTTATGGTGAATCTGGAGTTTTTAATTAATTATAAAATGTATGTTTAAATGTTAAAAATGCACTAATTAGACGCTGTCTCAAGTGGTTAATCGTTTTGGCACTTTTAGTTGATTTGGGGGATTTCCATGTCACTAGTTCATGATTATTCTTTAAGTGTATTTACTATTATGTTTGTATATATATTTTGCTATTTGATTGTCCATGAGCTCAAGGCCTAAGCCGGGGAGACCCAATCCAAAGAAGAAGAAGACTTTGTATATAGTTACAACAAAAATTATTTTTTAGAACATTTGTCAAGTGTTATACTAATAAAACGTTAATTAAGATTTGTACTAACAAATTTTACAAATGTTATTGAAATGTTAGTTAAAGTAGAGTTACTGTGGTTTATAATAACATTTCTGAAAATTGTTAGTATTCACTTATTATAACAATTGTATTGGAGTTTTATAACATTTTTTAATTGTCATAGTTGATATTTTAACTAACATTTAAAAAACATCATAATAAAGAAACAATTAAATATTATTTTATAACTTTATTGTAACACATATAAAAGTTGTTATAAATGTTACTATAAATATTAAAATTATTATTTTCATTTGTTAGTAAAAGATTATAAAAGTGTTGATCGAACATACAATTACAACATATTTTTTATGTCATTAAATATTTTATTTATATTACAATAAATTACAAATTTATTGTTGTTTTAGAGTTTTAATAACATTTAAATAAAAATTATTAAAACTGTTTTGACATTCCACAAAAGCGGTTATAGTAACTAATTTTAAACGTCATTTAAACCATATTTTTTTATTTCATTTATTGTGATTTATATTGCAAAATAATTAATACTATAAATTTAATTTTAAATATAATTTATACATATTTTAGATTTGTCCACATATTTATATTAATTGTTAGTCTTCTTAAATTATAATTCAAATTTTAACTATGACATGACCTATTTATAATAATTTTAATATTGTTAAAAAAAAAAAGTTTTTAACTTAAAACATATTTGTATTTGATTGACAATTGAACAACACGATAAAAAACAAGAAAAAAAACAATTACCATAAAATATTAAAATTGAAAAAACATCCATAAATTCACCATTTCAATGTAAAAAAAATTAAAATCATCCTACTAATATAATGAAATAGCAAAACAGGCACAATCTCATACAAATAGATTGAGATAGTGCAATTATCGAAGAACATGAAATGAAAAATTCTAATTAATTAAAAATGAAATGGCTTCAAAGACTTGAAATGAAGTTGATGCTTCAAGGTTGAGCAACCTGTAACAATTCAACAAACAAAATTAATTTAAAAAATAATTTATAAATGAATAGTTAAAAAAATTAAAAATATTTTCATACATGATACTTACTTGCCCAGGTTGTGAATTTGTTGTTTCAGTAGATAAACCAAATTTATTCTTTAACATCTCCACATCATTACTTAAATTAGCATAATTTTCCTTAAGTTTAATATTCTCATCTCTTAAGGTATTAAATTGCTCTTGAAGTTTTTTGTTCTCCTCTAAAGTTTGCTCATAATCTTGTGTCATGTCTATGTTTGTTTTCTTAAACATAGTCGGTGTGACAGCAAAACCCATCCCACGCTCTCATCCATTTTTCTCTGGTCCAAGCACTTGGGACACAACATCATTTTCAATAGTAGGATAATCTCCACCCTCTTCATTTTAGCATGAATTTTTTCAATCTTTTCCTACATATATACGACTTTATAACTATGTCACTTTTATGCAAAATTTCAAATATATGAGAAAGTGATCAACATTTGTTTTTTATACGTAACAAGACAAAAAAAAAATACCAAAGCTGCAGAAGCATCATCAGTCACGTGCGTTCCATCCTTATGCTTGTGGTATTTTACATTGAGACTCACTCTACTAGGCAATTTTCCTGTCTTTTTACGCTGTAATAATAATAGTTTTTATTATTTTACCTTTATCAACTTATTAAGAGAATAAAATATATTTATCAATGACTTTTAAGAGTAAAATATTTACCTCCATTTCAGCCCTTCGAGCAAATGATATGGTGCCAGAAGTTTGAGGCATCTTCGAATTCAATTGACCTTTTTTACCATTTTCTGATTTGTTCTCTAAAAATCAAATACTCAAGGTATTATAATCATAAAACTAGAAAAAGTATAATCAATTAATTAAAAAAAAATCATACTCATGCAAAATCATAAAAAACATTTGTATTGTTTAAATAAATATCATATTTTTTTTATTTTATAAGTAGGATGATTACCTGCCACTTTTCTGAATACCATTTTGTTGCGAGTGCCTCCCATTCATCTGTTTTAATTCTAGGATCAACATTTTTTATCAACTCAGCAAGTGATTTATACTTGTGGAAGTTATCTTCATAAAGCTTATGCTTGAAAGTCTTTAAACATTTGCCTACTTGTTTAAGTACCCATGATTTTCGATTTTCTGGCAATTGAAACTTTGTCTACATAAAAAAAATAATCAGTTAAATAAATTATCTTTAAAAAATGAAATTATTGTCTTGTGCATACCTTCACAATTCTCCAAATTTCTTTTTTTGTGTCATCAGGCACATGTCTCCAGTCTTCATACTTAATTGGTGTTATCTTTTTATTTCTTGCCACAGTACCACAAATGTATTCCAGCTCTTCATCATCCATACATTGATTTAAAGAATTGAATTTGACTTTCAATTCTTCTCCTTCTTCCAAATTCCATATAGCAGCGAGTACGGTTGGACCTCGAGTTTTTCATTTTTCAACTTGCACCCCTATGTAATCATTAAATAAAAATATAATTAGATTAAGTCACGACTAAATTTTATGAAAATTTTAATAGTAGAAATAT
>CANXYA012010078.1:0-16948 GCA_948193465.1 Acalypha hispida
CGATATCCACTCCATTGGGAACCACCACCTCTTGAATATGAAACTCCCCCACTTGGTTTTGAGGGTGCACTAAAACTTCCAGTTGTCGTATTTTTCTTTGCTTTTATATCCCTTCTTTCTTGAATGTTTCTTTCCGCTTTAAAAGCCGCTCGTATCATAGTATTATAATCCACATAATCCAGCATCGTTCTATCCTTGACATCAATATTAAACCCATTCAAAAACTTCTCAATCTTCAAATCTTCTGTAGAAACTTCTTCGGGTGCAAAGCTTGATAACTTCGTAAATAAATTTTCATATTCTGCTACCGACTTGTTATCATCTTGCTTCAATGTTTGAAACTCTATCTTCTTTTTGCTTTGGAAGATCTTTGAGAAATACTTTTTATTGAAAATCTTCGTAAATTCTGCCCAAGTTATCAGTAAAGGTCTCATCCTACTTCTGGCCTTGCCTCCCACCAATTTCGTGCATCTTCTATAAATAAAGAGGCGACATACTCAACCTTCCTAGACTCTACACAAGCTATTCTCTCTAGAACCTTCTCGGCAGTTCGGAACCATGCATGTGCAATAATTGGATCTATTGTCCTGTGAGAGTTTTCTCTCATTGTGACTTTAGTCTTAATTGGACTGAAGGAACTTCATGTCCCAGACTGAGAGAAATTTCATGTCTTGGGTTATACTTAGATATTAGGTCATGAGAGTGACATATATGCCCTGAAAATGGAAGAAACTTTCATACTTCAAGAGGACTCCATGCCTTGGACGTTGGAGTGATATTAGGTCATGGACATGAAAGTGACATTGATGTCCAGGGCAAGGAAGAACTTTTAAATTTTCAAAAGATAAGTGATGTTTTGGACATTAAAGTGATATCACGTCCTAAAAAAGGAAGGATTTTCAAATTCCAAAAGATTAAGTAATGTCCTGGACATTGAAGTGTTATCATGTCTTGGACAAGAAAGGATTTTTCAACTTCCAAAAGATTAGTTAAATTCTTGACATTGGAGGTCGTCCATGTCCTCGGCCTTAAAGGTTCCTTTAGCCTTCAAGACATGGTGAATGTGTAACGCCCGTAAAATTAATCATTTACTCGTTCAACATAATCATGAATTATAATATACTTAGTAATTATTGTACATTTATTTGATTAATTGAATTTTATTATATGAAATGAATTTAAAAGTTAGAATAATAGAAGTTTGAGGGGAATATGTAATTGGAAAGATTTCTTAAAATAACCAATAAGAATTGAATAAATTAGGAGGTTATGTGGCAAACTAGATGGGTTTATTTTTCTAGTTGTCCATTAAATGAAGCTTCTACTTGCTTCTTCTTCTTCTTCTTCTTAACGTTTTTTATAAGAAAAAGGGCTAGAGTTAGAAATTTGTGAAAGGAGAAAGAGTAAGCTTGGGAGAAGAAGATTAGAGAGTAGCTTAATCATCAAATTAGTAAGTAAAATTCTAACTTTATTTGTTAAATCGTTTACTCAAGTTGTTAGAAATAATGAGTATCGCTTAAAAACAAATTTGGTTGGGTAATAGAGTATGAAAAATGATAAATTATTTTAGATTAACATGAATGGTAGTTTTGATGGTATGAATTAGTTAGTGGTAATACTTAAATGGTTAATAAATGGTTAAAGATATAAACTTGATGATAATGAGTTATAGAGAAGTGAGTATGTAACAACTCAAACTCGAAAAATCAAAACACGACAAATATCCACTAATAAAACACAAAACATTTCCTTATAAAACCAAAAGTACATTAGTAAAACATTTAAAACTTAAACACGACACTACAGGGTGTTTAAAGGTCGTAAAATGTGATTATAACTGATTAGAAACGAAAAGGAATGGATAAAGAAGCTTTCGAACTTGGTGTAAAAAGTTGAAAAATCAAAATTCAGGGAAGAAAGAAAAAAAAAGGTTAAAGAAAGAAAAGAAAGAAAAAAAATAAAACCCTAGAGAGAGGAGGAAGAGAGGAAGAAATTAGTGGAGATTAAGTAGATTCTTATTTATAGTTTTTAATTGTGGGTTTTGATTATTGTAGTTAGTTGGTAAGTTAAGATTAAAGTTTGATGTTGTAGGTTGATTATGAAGAAGAAATGCTTATAGAGGAAGGGATTTTGAGTTGATAGCTTGGTTGAGTAAGTTAAATAAGTTATTTACCTATTTTACATAGATTTTATTAATATGATTAAGTTAAAATATTATGTGTTGTTTTGTTAATGTTTGTGAGATATTGTGATATATATTTGAATTAAATACATGAATAATTTAGTGGTTTTTAATAGAATGATAAGTGTTAGGAACTTGTGATATTGAGAATATGAATTATGTGTTTGTTGTGTTGAATTATAAATTGGTTGAAGTAATAGTGAGTTGTGTTAGAAAGTAATGATTAGAGATAGTGTTGGATGTGTGAATTATTATTGTTAGTTGTTTTTGTGTTTGAGATGTTTGTGAAAATTGATAAGAATGTTTGGTTTGATATTGGTATTATTGATGATGATAGTTGAAGATGACTTGTATGTAAATTGGGTTGATGAATTGTGTTATGTTCATGATGATGAGAAAAGAGTTGTGATGCTTGACAATTATTGTTGTAACTTGTGAGTTGATTAATGACTATATTAGTGATGTTATGAATGAAGGAATATGATAGTGATGGAAATAATGATTGTGATGTTTGTTGTTGTGATTTGAGACTTGGATGATGATTATGAAATTGAGTTGTGAGTATGAATATGTGAAATGATGGAAATGATGATTGTGATTATTGTTGTGTGGTTTTCTGAAATACTATTACTGTGAATTTGAGATGGTGAGATGATTTTGTGAGTTTTAGCCTATGTGGCTAACTTGGTTTGATTGATGAGAATGATTGAGAAAAGCCATGGCATGGAGTATGAAAACTCCGAGAGAATTGAACGAACGACCTTGGGAGTATGAAAACTCCCCCGAAATATGAAAACTTCGGCATCGTGCACGATTGAAGTTGGTGTAATAGGGATTTCGGAAAATATTTGTTTGACTAACTATATGGTTGTGAATATTTGTGATTGAAACGTTTGTTTATTATTCACTTGAGAATGTCATGTATGATAATTGATTCTTGGTGATGAATTTTTAATCATGAATAGAGGAAATGTGGTAAGTATAAGTGTGTGACGAGTTGATGTAACTAAGTTTGTGGATGTGTTATTATGGGTAAGTAGTGGTGTTAAATTGAAATATTATGTCATTATGTGTAATATGATCTTGATTGTGCTATTTAATATTTGTTTGGTCGTTGGATGTATGCCTGTATTGACTTGAAAATATTAATGAATGATATATAATTTGGTATCTAATTTATTTAACTTACTAAGTTAAAAGCTTACCCCTCTTTAATTATTTTTTCATAAAAAGTAAGAACCGTCGATGATTTTAGCATGTGCATTAGAGTCGTAAAAATTGTGTGTTAATGCATTATTTGTTGGATTTTGAAATGTTTTGACTTGTAAATTGCCTTGAATCTTTTTGTGAGCTTTTAAGCTCTTGTGAGTATTTGTGAATATGAACATGTCTAATGAATGATGTTTAAGTTGTGAATTGAATTGGTCTTGAAAATCTTTGGATTTGAGTTGTGCCTTGTAAATGTAATACCGACCTTCTTGGATTGATGTTATGATATTTTCTCTTTAAAATTTTATATTTTTAATTGTACTATATTGTAGGTCTCTGAGTTAACTTTCCATAACATTTTAAATCACTAAATTTTGACTTTTCTAGTAAAAGTTATGCGCATTTTAGTAAAACATGCGGAAGTTGAGAAACATAAAGAAAAATCGACCAATTTTTGCAAAAATCGTCCGATTTTTCTGATTTGACTCAAAAACTTTAAAAATTCATAAATTTCTCGTTTTAACTTCGATTTTTCCGTGTGATATACTTTTTTAAAGATCTTAAACTCTACTTTACGATGATATACATTATAAATTGATTTATAAAATCTGATTTGTCGAAAAAGAGAGTAAAATTAATTGATTATGGTAAAATAATGTTTATTAGTGTATTTTTTTTTAAATTAAGAAAATTAGAGCGTGACAATTACTATTTAGGCTCGAAACTTTATAGCATGCAAATATAAGTTTTTGACGTATCAAGTCCTTAAAAAATATAGTTTAAAACTTGAATTAAAGGTTTTTAATATTTGAAGTTAAAAGAAAAAAAAATTATACTAAAAGCTAATGGTTTCGCAACGTTTTTTATTTTTTTAAAAAATTAGAGGTTGTAGTTGACTCACTTAGAAAATAAGAATCTACCACCCAAAATTCCATTAAGAAATAGTTATTTTGGTCTTTCAAATTTTTTGCTAAATCTAAATACGTTAGCTTTGAATTTTTTTGACAATAAATTTTATAACTTTAAATTTTTATACATATGCTATTTTTTTAATTTAATTTGCAAAATCTATTTAATATTTTAAAAATAAAATAGCTTTAGTTTTTTCTGAAAATAAATAAATAAATACAATTAGTTAAACTGATTTGACAAATTTGGTTGATTAAAAACATATCAAACCTTAGTTCCAAAAAAAATAAAATAAAAACTCAAAAATAGAAACATTATCAACCAAAAATCAAAAATTGAAATTTAAAATACCCTATTTTCTTTTATTATTTTAGAATTATTTTATTTCTGTTTATATACAATAAAAAAAAAACAAATTAAAGAAAAAAGAGCAAACAGGGTGAACCAATTCCTAATGGCGTGACTATTACGAAAGAAATACGGAATATTAGAATGGATTGGAGAGTCCTAACTGAGGTAGACTAGCAATAAGTGAGATTCTTGAAGGCTAAATACAGCAGGAGCAAGAAAGGAATCAAATTATTGCAATGTTGCGGTAGCCAGCAGTGATTTGGCATTTGGAAGAGCATTGTAGGGTTGAGCACCGAACGGAGAAATAGACGTACCGTACCAAAATATCGAACCGGACCGAACGAGAACTTTGCTCACCCCTAGTAAAAAATAGAGCCATTAATGAAGCAAATATGACTATCGTGGTGGAGAATGGGAAAAATTCCAATTTTTGGCTTGATGATTACTGATTAGTCAGGTTTAGGGCCACTTATAAATTTGCAAAATTATATAGAGCTTTCAATTTTTCAAAAGAGGGTGGGATAGGGTCATGGTTTTAAATGTCTCCCTACCGCACCGAATCAAACGAATTCGATACATTACAATCAATATACGATATGATATTTAAAATTTATTAAAATTGATATTTATTTTATAAATTCATGATAACGGTGAACGATTCAATTTGAGACAATTCGTTATAACGTGATTCTGATACATCGTGATCTGTATACCGTTATTTAAAACCTGGTTAGGATGGAACATTTAAGCTTTGATACTTATTATCCTATTTTTAGAAATGAAAAAATTATGCAAATCTGCTAACATAGTTAACCACGAGTCTTTTATTTGTCGAAAAAAATCATATAAGATCATTTTCTTAGCCATCGATTTTGGTTTGATTTGCTTGAAAAATAGTCTGTCAATTTTGATTCAGTTTATTTACTTTTGTTATTATCTATTTATATATGCTTTTCAATTATTCGGCATTAATACAACTAAATTTTATCGTTTCCTTATTATTCTCTACTAAAAATATGTATATATTGAATTTATAAATATGTACAAATACAATTAATAAATTAAAAATATTTATTTATTTTGTATATATTTTTCAGCTTTCAGTTCAGTTCGATTTTGTAAAATACAAAGCCAAATCAAACTGCATGTGTATCGATTAGCTCGGTCGAAGTCAAAACAGTTTTGATTATCGGGTTCGATTATTTTCACTCCTAGCCACAATAAGTCGAAAACAATTAAAAGAGCATCTAAATAAGGATATAAACGAAAGGAGATAAGTCGAGTCAAACTTTAGCCTGTTAAAACTCGAATCTTTATTAAAATAGTTCAACATCAACTATCAAGTTTAGCCATTTATAACTGAAACGAGCTCAAAACATTTAAAGCCAACAAGTTATATTTTAGAACTCAATATGTTCAAAACAGAAACGGAACGAAAATAAATGTATCACTTTAAACAATCCGAGAGACAGCAAAATAATTCATAATTCATAAGCTGAAATTAGAAAGATTCATAGACATTTCATTGCGCTGAATCCGATTTACTCTGCAGTACAATAGACACAGATTTCCCTTCGCGTAACAGCAAAAGCAGTATTATTCATAGATAAACTTCATTCACAAAGCAATATAACAGAACGACATAACCACTAGTAGCTACCCGTAGCATAGCACAGGCAACCTTTTGAACATTCCGGGAGTTCAAAACATTACTAGAGTCGGGAACTACCTAAATCGGCAACTACTGAAACATTGTTACTATGATTCTCCAAGCTAAACAAAAATTCAGCACTGGGAACAGCCTAACAGTATATAAGAGGTGAAAATATGATCATCGTAAGAGATAGTTAACTAGTTGACTACATAACAGCATAGAAAAATTATAACAAGGTCAAGCAAGTAGAACAAGGACTATCTTACGGATCAAAAGAAAATCAGTATCACAAAATAACAAACCACAAACACAAGGGTCATGAATGATGCAGCTTGGCTATATGTTTAAACCATAACCACAAGGGTCATTTGAAATTCCCATTTGTTGGCTTACCCGTATACCAATATACTCGTACTATTTTCTTCCATTATAACTGACTGACATGTAGATGCACACTCGAACCATAGAATTTGAACTTGTCAATAACACGATGAAAGTACGAAATTACTAGTCATTTTAACACAAGGCAGGAGTCTTACATTTCCGATAACATTCAAGAGTTCTACTAACCTAGTATAAATACATACCAAGTCAGGTTGATACCTCCATACATAACATTGAAAGGAAAAAAACAAAAACGACACAAACAGTTTAAAGCTCAGTCACTCAGATGCGTGTTCTATTAGTTCCCTTTGACTTTCAAAGACTTGTACCCTGTAGAGATCTTGTATCCTGTGCATCATCTCCTTTACCAAGAAGTGCTACACTCAAAATATGCTTATGAAAAAGATGAGGAAACAATTGCTTCAACTACTTAAGGTGTAGGATATCTAGGTTATGTAAAGCTGAGCCTCCACTATCAAAATCCATTAAAACTTCCCCATAACTCGTAGACTCATCCGCTAACTTCACCCACGATAACACAACACCATACTTTTCCATCACCCAAGTATCGGACACACGATTAGGATCATTAGTATATTGATTAACAACCGAAATTGATGACTTCCCATATACCTTAAGAGTCAAGTCGGATAGATTAGCTTTCACCAAACATCTAGGTAATGCAATTCGGCGACAAACCTCATCTCTGAAATCAAACGCTGAAATAAAACGCTTTTCACAATCAAAATGCTCTAATAAACCAACATTATGATCATCCGAAGAACCATCCACAATCCAATGGATAACACTATTGACATAAATATGAGCACAATTACAGGGTAAACGTAAAGCATAATTCAAAGGAAAGCTACTAATAACCTTCCAAGAATTGAATTTCAGCGAGTAAATCTCAACTCCAAACTCCGAAATATTCTTACTTGTAGGAATGATCGTTCTTAAAACTTTATAATCATCAGTTCTCGAATCATATCCAAGACGAGTAAAACCTCGAGTAGACATCAAATCAAATTGACCCAAAGGAAGTAAAAACGATTTTCAAACAGATGTGTTTCATAAAATGATTCTATTTTTATACTCTTGAACACTAGTACAAGGATAAAGGCAGATCAAACCATTACAAGCAGCAAGAAAAAGACATTTGAAGTTAAAAGGGAAATACAATGGAATTAACTCATCAATATCTTTGTTTTCAAAGCACAATGAGTAATTTTTGACACAATACGTTTTGGATTTAGGAACAAAGAGGAGATTTTGGTTTGAAATTAGGGTCTTTCTAAGATGGGTAATGATGAAATAATGTGATCTAATAAGAGAGTGCCATTTTTTGCAAATACAACTGAGTTTTACAATTGATGTCACTGGTAATCTGATTAAGATTTCAATCAACATTTCTTCTGGTAAATCTTCCAATTTCAACATTTCGTTAAGATGCTGAAATTACTGTAAAATAGAGTAATATATTATAATTACTTCAAGACTGAAATTGGAATTGAAATTATTGATCTTAGATGAGTTAGAGAGGAGAAAATTACCTGGGTGATGAATTTCTCGACTGGCCGGAGAAGAAATATTAACGCCGACAAGAACGGTGAATAGTTAAGCTGTTGCAGTGAACCTGTATGTGCAGCTTTGCCCTTATGTTTGAAGCCATTTTTAATATCCACTGTTAACTATTTTTATAGCCGACTCTCATGTATAGATGAAGCCGTTTTGAAGCCATTTTCAAAGGAGCTTCTATTTTCTACGAGCGGTGTCTTTTCTCTCGCCAATACCCATAACCAATATTGAAATTCTCTCTTCTTCATAAACTCACTCTGTAATTAGCAAATCTCTTATAAAAAAGAAAACCTCAAAACCACCCAACTACTTTAAATAAAAAATTACATCCTAATTCGCAAATTTTCATCCTAACTCGCAAATTTTTATTATAGATTTGATTTTTTAAAAAAATTTTGGATGCATTTGAATTGAAAATAATTACAACGATATTGTGATGCAATTGAGTATGATACAATATTGGAGAGTTTAGGGAATTTGTCATTTGGATCAAGGGTAGATTCCAAGATCGATTGTCTTCTACTGAGGGAGGCAAACGTGATTTTTACTAGTATTTATCTATTCAATCTCTTTCTTTCATTCAATTTCAAATTTAGTTTCAAATATATTGTAGTAAACTAGTAATATTGAGTTTGTCTCGGCTAATTTGGCTATCCTCATCAACTTGAATTGAAATTCCTTTTTAATATGTAATTAATTAATCAATTTTTGTATGAATCTAAAATTTGAAATCACTTGGGGAAATGCTATATTATGTTTGAATTAGCATACACAGTTTTGAATTCCGTTTTCTTGTTTGTAAGTATTTAACAAAAACTGATAGTAGTGTTTAATTGTTTTTCATGTTTTTAGACTTCTCAGAGTGATTCGAGGCATCAATTCACAATCTAAACCAGTAGCTCCAAAAACCAATTACATCTATAGATCAGATCTATTACTAAAGCTGCATCAAGGGTTTGTTCATCAAACACCTTTGGAAATATGAGTTTTTTTTTTTAAATGATGTGTATTGCTGTATGAAGTTCATATTATGATCAATTAATTTCTTCTATTTTTCTCTATTTTAGCTTTCTGTTTCACAATCATAGATGTTACCACTTCACAAGACCAACAATGAGCAGTTCAATCGCTCTTCTAGCTCATCTTTACTCCCTATTAACTAATATATGAGATTTATGATTGAATTTTTTTTAGATTGTTGAATTTAGTCATTTGGTTACTGTTGTTCTTTTTAGTTCCATTTTTGTGTACCTTTTTTACATTAATGTATTCACTTTTCTGAATATGCTTTTACAACTTAATTACTATTTTTAGTCTTTTTTTGGTTGCATCAAGATTATGTCTAATTGTTTATTCATTGACAGAAGTTTCATGTGTGGTCAACAAAGATAATACGTTGGAATGACTTGGCATATCATGGATTGGAAACATTCCAGCAATGGAGAAATTGTGGCAACTAGTAAGTAGGGATCACAGGTTGTTGGTGGACCTTTAGGCTCCGGAAGACAATGGTATGCTAAACTTACTTGCAACACACTTTTGATTTCTCGCATCTGCGTCATTCGCAGTTTTCTTAATATGACTATCGAGACTTGGACATTTATAAGAGTTTGATATAGACGGTGATATGTTTGATATTACATTGATATACTCATTCCTGCTAATTTCTTTTCTACTTTGGATATTTTGGATATATATTATTGTTTGAATTATAAGTAAACTGTACATGCACAGTAAACAACTTTTAAAGTTTGATATGTTTGAAAAGCATCCGAGGAAGTCAGGTTACAAGGCTTTCCTACTGCTCATTGTGATTTTTGGCAACTTGTAACACTGCAGGTTTTCATGGATTTACTTGGATGGTATAGTGAACTTAATCTACAAAGCATTAAAAAATCCATCATATGAAGGTAATCTCTTATCAATTGCTTAAGGATTAGTGAAGACATGAGTATTTATGCAAGTGTCTAATTTTCACTGGGCATCTCATTTCTCTTTGATAAATCCACTGAAGTTGCATTGCCCTCTTACTTTGGTTTTCTTTTGTACGTGAATAGAATGGTGTTTGTTTGTGTATACTTATACGACATTATTGGATGAAAGAAAGATTATTTCTTTTTCTTGATGTTCAAATTCATTAAAATCAGGAAGATCCTGTAGATGTATGGTCACACTTGTAATGGCTAGGCATTAGGGGTTTGCTCTCCTAAAAGCTAAGGGCATAGGGAAGTCTCGGAGAAACTTGGATTTTTCTATAACCTTTCCATGAACTAGAATTTTAATCTGTTTAAAAATATCGGAAATTTAATAATTGACCCGTTCTCCATTTTACATCCTAGCATTCTTTATGTACAAGGTTACTTTTGTTTTTTTTTTTTTTTTTTCTTGTTGATTACTTGCATACTTGGATCTTCTGGTGCTACAACCAATTGATAGCTAAATGCTTAAATCTTTCTTTGGGAATAAATTTTGTTTTTTCTGAGTTATCCATGCATTCCATTTCCCATCCATCTACGAATTGATCTGACATGTTATCATCATCTGAGTTAATTAGTCTAAGGTTGATTTGAGTTATATTATGAAGTTGATTTATGTCGTCGTTAATTAGTCTAATGAATCTGTTATAAGAAAATTTAATCTTAATTACTGTTCACATTGCTTTCCGTTCGATATGCATTACAGACAATGATGAGATTAACTACAAGCTTCTTACAAGAGTGAAGGCTCACAAAAGAATTATATGGTCATGTTCATGGAATGCATTTGGTCATGAATTTGCCACTAGTTCAAGAGACAAGACAATGAAGATCTGATCCATAAAGAAAGGCTCTTCATTTAAACTGATAGCAACTTCAACGCCTTTCAATTCGAAGTAATTCAACGGAAGACGTAATGATGGTCGCGAGTTTTAATGTTTGATTGAATCATTGCGAGAAGCAAGTTGTTAAAAAAGCGATTTAACTCTTACGATTTCACGACTTTACGAGTTTTTTCTCCTCAACCTTGTCAAAACTTATGTAAAATCTTAAATCCATAAAATCGAAATAAACCCTCGATTTTACAAATATTATGAGTGAAATCAGAGTAAAATCTTACGATTTTACGAGCTTACTATTTATTATTTTAATATTATTTTTACAATTAAATAACCTTCTTTAGTGATATATCAATAATATAATTAAAATAACATATTTATGGTATCATTTCATATTAATTTTTTATATTACATATGAAATTATATATCATTTCATATTAAATTTTTATATTATATCTGAAATTATATAGTATTGGTATTACATTTCAAAAATAACAATAAAAATTTAATTAAAATAATTTTAAAAGTAATAAGATATGTATTTTCGTAACTATATTTTATTTTTAAGTATTATTTTATATGGTTCTAAAATCTTACGATTTTACGATCCGGTTTTACGATACAATTTTGTGACCCCTCGCCCGATTTTAGAGTGAAAAAGCGAGTTTGACAACCTTGGCCAGAAGTATTAAGTTGCGAATGGAGCTGATACATTGCAGGCTTTGTACATAGCTAGGTGTTACTCTCATCGCGTTGTGAAATTGACTAGCGTAGTGAAATGATGATGGCAGCGGCACATTTATAGTAGGAGACAAGAGTAGCTTCAGCATTTCAGTATTGAGTGTAGAAGCTACTCCTACTATAAATGTGTGGCTGTCATGTTTTTCATTACACCATTATAACCTAAACGCACCTGTAGCTTGGAACTTGACATTGTTTAGGAATTGATTTAGGAGAGCTAAGAATTTTGAGTTCGGTTTTTTAATTCCCTATAGCTTCACTGGATTTAACTGATTCTAACTGATTCTTGGCCATACAGTCAGGCAGAGTAGCATTCCTATCATATGAAACAAGCAAAGTTATAGCTATCTCAGCGACTTCTTTCCTATCTCAGGGATTTCTTTCATTCAGTTCTTCATACTTTTCTTGCGATTCATAAAAATTTGTTCTGAGAAATAGATTATTTAGAATACAAAATCATAAATATGATGAATTATTTATTATAACTTCAAGACATTAAACACTGCAACATATAGGCCAAAAATGCAAAGATATGGTTTTATTTGATGCAATTAAACTCTTAAAGTTTTAAAAAAATAATAAAAAAATTGATTTAAAATAATGGATAATACTTTATCTATAAATGTATTACAAAATGGTACCATAAAAATGAAAAAAAAGGCCAAAAATGCAAGGAAAACCCTTGTACTTTAATAAAAAGAGAAAAAAAAAAGGCTTATATGTGGTTTTATTTGATGCAATTAAACTCTTAAAATTTTAAAAAAATAATATCAAAAAAATTGGTTTAAAATTATGGATAATACTTTACCTATAAATGTATTACAAAATGATACCATAAAATCAATTTTTCATTTTATGGTTTCTTAACTCTAATTTTGTTTTATTCTTTGGAAAAAAAAATAGTCTCTCAGTTTTGATTTACCATTTTCGAGTACTATTTTATTCCAAAAGATGTTATAAAATTGTAACACATCCATAAAAAGGTACCACATATGATTTTAACCCAAAAAATCTTTTAATTTAATGTTTGACTTGACAGTGTCAAAAATGTAATTTAATATCGGTATTTTTTATAAGGTATAAATGCGTTTTTAATTTTAACTTTAATTCCAATTAAACACTCTTATTTCTTAAAAAAATATTTGACTATATTTATAAGAAATTAGATAATATTTTTTAAATACTATCGTAATACAATCATATTATAAAAAAAATATAGTTGCATTTTTTAAAAAATTAATTTTATTTGATTTAAATTAATATTAACATTAAAAAATATTATATTCTTTAAAAATAAAATCATATTTTGGGATTTTAATTTTTTTTTGATGAAATTTGATCAATTACTAAGTCAAAGAATATTTTAATATTATTTATAATTTTAGGGGTTTAATGGCACCGGATAAAACTACTGAGATTTTTTTGCTCTTTTTGTTAAAGTAGGAGATTTTTTTTGCACTTTCAGCCTAAAAAAACAATGTACTAGAAAAACATTTGGTGCAATTATTAAGGGCTTGTTTGGTGTGGGAAAAAGTGCTTTTAGAATAGAAAAACTATTTTAAATTTTTATTTTTAACTTTTGTCAAAAGTTTGATTGTGAAAATATTTTTTTTATTTTAAAAAATAATTTAAAATAAAAATTTTCGCTTCCAAACGCAATGCTAAATCCACGCTAAAATTATAGAGGTCAAAAAGTGAGTTTAAACTGGGTATGTGTAATTATAAGTCCACCCTGGTATATTAATCCGTTATCAAAAAGGAGCTTAGCTTATCTGTACGAGGACAAAAAGGTAAAACAATAGGAGTGGTTTTTTTTTTTTCTAAAAGATTCTTACATTAGCGATTATCAAAAGAGATTATATAAAAAAAAACGAATGACATAACTCTGCGTTTCAAAATTATACATAGAACACTATGCCCTAATAAAGGGTGAGTTCGCTGATTTTCCAATACAAGAAAAATAAAAAATATATCTATTTTATTTTTCCTAATTAATATTTCATCTATTAAATATCCATTAAATTCACAAACTTTAATGACATACAATTAAATATTCAATAAATATAAAATTGTTACACCACCATGTACGTTTTCCATCGAAATTATAGGCAGCTGAACGGATCACCATTAAAGATAGTAAATCTGATTATGAACGAATCACCACAAGAGATCTCAAATCTTAAAAACATAAAAAATTGAAAATTTATCAAAATTTTCATTATATTCGATCACCATCATCTTCTTTGTCGAAATAAATTTCTTATAAACCCGATTCATAGTCAATGATAGGAGAAAAATAAAATAAAATTTGAAGCGATTATGGTCATGAAGATAAAAAAAACACAAACATAAAAATACTCTATAAAAGAGGGAGAGAAAACACTATAAAAGATGGAGAAAGAAAACCCTATAAAAGAGGGATAATCGTGAGAATAAAAAATCATAAAAAGAAAAAGAAAAAGAGAAATAGAACCACCACAGACCTAAAAATGTAGAAGGTGATCGACGGTGATCGGACTAAAACTTCAAAAAGAAAAAACTATGAGATAGAATTTTTTGAGAGAGAAATTTTAGAGGAATTTAAATAGGCTATCTATTTAAAACAAAATAAAATATAACAGGAGTGGGTTTTAATTGTTGTTCGAGTTGTCCATTATCTATATATCGGGCATGTGTCATATATAAAATCAAAATAATAAGGGGAAAATATTAAAACTCTTCGAGATTTGACCCAACTATCTAGAAGGTTACTGTGTTTTCAATATTATATTTTTTAGTTTCTGTAGTTTTTTATTAAATTCACGCTACGTAGTCTCTACATGTTAAAAAGGATATTTAGACTAAAAAAATATAAAATTCAATAGTTAATCATAAAATATAATATCTTAAGTGTATAAAATGTATTAAATTAATTTCATATGTGATCATAATTACATTCTATAGTGTACTTATTCGAAGACACTTTTATAGATCATTTTGAATAATAAATAAAATTTTAAATGAAATGAATGAAATTCATTTTACATATTTAAATATCATATTTTATAATTACTTATTAATTTTTATATTTTTTAGCATAAATATCGTTTTTAAACATGTAGCGATTACGTAGAGTAAATTTAGGAAGACATGTGGACGAAAAAATATAATATTGAAAACACAGAGACCTTTCAGATAGTTGAGTCAAATTTCAGAGAGCTTTCAAGAGTTTGCCCAAATAATAATTAGACTATTTTTTTGGAAAAATAATTATAATAATAAATTATTTATTTCTTCTCTTTCTCTCTGATTTTCTGTCAAATAAGTCCATGTCTTCCTGAGGCGGCTTTCGTTTCCTTCACCGGAAACACTCCCATCGACGACACGTTTACTGTCCAGTATAAAATAAAAGAATAATTACATTTTAGTATTTTGTGATTTCACCCAATTAAAAAAAAGACATGTAGTTTATTTTGAAATAAAAGAAGGTTTGTGGTTTCAAAAAAAAAATGTCAAAATAAAAAATTGCGATAATTTATGCTTCCGTAAATATAATTTTATGAGTTTTTTTCGTAATTTTCTTAATGTGTAACACTATAGAACCATTTTTACAATAAAAAAAATTATAAAATAAGTCGTATAATAGTGTTTACATAAACATAAATTATCATGATTTTTTATTTTAACATAATTTTTTGATTTTTAAAATCACAATACTCTTTTTTGTTTCAAAACAAAAAAATGTGCTTTTTTTTTTTATTATGGTTTCAAGTGAAAAGTCATCTACCACTTATTAGTTAAATTTGTTAAAATTAGCCCAGTAAGGCTTTCTTTTCTTTGCTTGTGTTGGTGGAGTTTAATGATGGTTGGTTCACGTGTCGCTCGCTTTGTCAATGTCAGCTTCAAGTTTTTTTTATTAGAGCTTGGAGACAATGATCTTTGGTGGCAAGCGGTTTGAGTCCAGAACACGAGAAGGGTAATGTGATATGTGATTTGGACGTCGTTTTTCGGTCTGGTTTTGGTGGTGGTGGTGGTTGGTTTGGTGGCTGCCTCTGTTATTAAGATTTTTTGATTATTCTTTTAGGTGTTTTTGTGTTATTGAGATTTTTATTACTATTTATTTTCGAACCCATAGTTTGAGTTTGTAAGTATTATTTAGGGCCCTTTTGGTTTGAATGGATTTCACCAAATCTGAGAAATTCAATTCTAATTCTTAAAAATATAGAATTTCTCTATTCGGTTTAATTTTAAAAATTTTATCAATTTTGAGCATTGAATCAAAGGAATTAATTTTAGCTAAAAATGTGGGATAATAAATTCCACCAAAATCTATAATTCCTCATTTTTGTTGGTTAAAACCAATTTCAATATTTTCCTTTAAAACACTTTATGGATAAAATTATTATTTTTTTATATTTCTCAACTTATTTCTATTTTTATTTTACTATTATTATAATTACTTAAGTTGTGTTGTATTTTTTTTGTTAAAAAAACAAAAAAAAATATATTAAACTTAAAACTGTTGAATACAACCTAAATTAGTGTAGCCAACTATCTATACAAATGTTGCTACAATTCTTAGAATGTAAAATCAAGTTTGTTATTTACAACAAAAATAAATTTATCAATGACTATATTGGCTTTACATGCTTTTCCAGATAAAACTTCATTTATATGCATCCAAAAATTATAAATTATTGCCTAAAATGCGAGTCTTCTAAGGCAACTAAGCACACTTCTTCCTTTACTCTTTCTGCAGAATAGATTGACAGTATGAGACTAGCATAATAAGCTAAGATTTAAGCCACATTTAGCAAGAATACTTAGTCAGATACCCTGAACAAAAGGGCACACACATAAAACATGATTACTGCTCTCAGGCATAGAGTTACAAAAGCTGTAAGTATTAACATCAATAATTCCCCATCAAAAGAGCTTACACTACAAAAAAACGGCTTTTTGCGACGGACATTTCCGTCGCAAATTTTATTAAAACCGTCGCAAAAACTAATTTGCGACGGAATTTGCGACCGAATAAATTTGGTCTAGAAAAAGCTTGACGTAGATAATTTGCGACGGATTTTGCGACGACTATATTTTACGACGGAGTTTTGCGACCAAAATACGAATGTCGTCGTAAATTTTA